>CAUYQG010036262.1:0-49483 GCA_963574415.1 Tarsius wallacei | reverse complement strand
GCTGGGCTCCGGCGATCCTTCCGCCTCAGCCTTCCGAGTAGCCGGAATTACAGGCGCGCGCTACCACGCCCGGCTGATTTTTTGATTTATTGTAGAGATGAGGTCTCGCTTGCCCAGGCGGGTCTCGAACCCGCGGGCTCAGGCAATCCGCTCACCTCAGCCTCCCAAAGGCGCGGGATTACAGACTGAGCCACCGAGCCCGGCCCGGAATTATCTTAAAGCAGACTTCAAAAAGAGCCACATTCAATTTTCTAATAAAGAAAACAATTTATATAGACATGCCGCTGAAGTTAATATTTAATTCATCATCCTTTGCATTGCTTACAGCAGCATGGCAAAAAGCTTTAGAAACTCTAATGGATTAGTCATGTTCCCCGTTACTTCACTCAGGTGATCAGTGGAAATTTAAGCTAAAAAACGTCATCTGGTTTATGCCTTCTTCCCTTTTCATAAGTATACCAAAGCCTCAAAAGTTAAGTGGCCTATCCAAAGTAGTAAGAAACACATTTCTGGTAATATGCAGTTTAGAGAGCAAGGGTCTTGTTTGCAGATGGAAGGCTCCATGGCACTCCCAGGAAACAGCTTGCAGGGTGCATACATTGTGTCCTTTCAGCCCACCTCTACTTCAGAAACTGTGACTTCTGAAGGACAGTGGCTCAAATCTGTCCTCATTCTTGTGAAATTCTAGTGTCCAATTTAGTCCCCTGCTGTCCCCTTTTCCTAGCTCATTCTTTCTCTCTCTCTCGTTCCTTCCTCCCTCCCTTCCTTTCCCTTCCCTTCTCTTCTTCCCTTCTTCCCTTCTCTCTCTCTCTCCCTCTCCCTCTCTCTCTCTCTTCCTCCCTCTCTTCCTCTCTGTCTCTCTCCTCCCCACCCCTGCCCCTCCCTCCCTCCCTTTTTTTGTTCTTTTTTATTTTCTTGAGACAGAGTCTTACCTAGGCTGGAGTGCAGGGGCACCATCACAGCTCACTGTAACCTTGAACTCTTGGTCTCAAGTGATCCTCCCACCTCAGCCTCCTGAATTGCCTAGCTCATGCTTGACTCTCACCTGCTAGTCCTGGAATTCAGAAAAACCAGACCCTAACCTTCTTCAGAGCTTCTTCACAAGGGCTAACATGTAGACAAGTATGCAACCAGATTTCTTATATAGCAAGAAGTCCCACTGCTAGAAAAGTGCAACTGTGTCTTTTTTTTTTTTTTCTTGACTTGGAGTTTCACTCTGTTGTCCGGGATGGAGTGCAGTCGCATGCTCAAGGCCACCCCAGCATTGACCTGCTGGGCTCGGGCAATCCTTCCACCTCAGCCTTCCAAGTAGTTGGAACTACTGGCACATGCTACCATGCCTAACTTTTTTTTTTTTTTTTTTTGGATTTATTGTAGAGATGAGGTCTTGCCAAGTTGCCCAGGCTGGTTTCAAACCCATGGGCTCAAGCAATTCTCTCACCTCAGCCTCCCAAAGTGTGGGGTGGCTTGAGCCACCACGTCCGGCCAGCTGTGTCTTGTCAACTTTTCTGTGATCAAGTCTTCTTTCTCTTCCATGATGTTCCTCTAAAGTCCTTAAGGTAAAATCTTCAGTATCCGGGAGACCAGCAGAGAGACAACGAAGTCGAACATCTATTTTGAGGCTGGTCCCATACCTAGAAAGGAATCAGCACTCAGTTTTTACAGACACCTGAACTTTAGAGCCAGTAAGCCTGACCTGGAACCTTTAAATTCCTCCTGCTGTCAAAGATCAGGGTAGCCATGGCCACTGGAATGCTAGTTACAAAGAATACCCTCCACAAAGGAAATCTGAGGGTTTGGTTGTTCTAGCATTTGCCATTTTCGTGATATAAATGGACTCTGCTAATCTTAGGCTTGAAGAACAAGCAGCTGCTAGAACAAGCCTGTCCAGATTCCGGTCTGAGGTCTGCACCACCTCCAAGAGAATGGATCAACTTGTAAGTCTGTGCTAGTTAGCATGTCAAGTTCAAAATCACATCGGCCAATCATCTTATAACCAATGATAAATAGCTTCTGTGATTTCCAGACTATTGCTTTGCTTTCTTGTTTACTGTTTGCTCTTGAAATATCTCAAGTATACAGAAAAGTAGAGAGAATAATACAGTGAAAACTATAGATTTAATGCTTTTAAACCTATTAGATGTAACACTTAGATTTAATACTTTTTAAAGTCATCACTTAGATTTAATACTTTTTCACATTTTGAAATATTGGCTTTATTTTTTTTGTAAGTTAGGCACATTTACAGATATCATAACATTTCCTGCCCCCTTCACCCCCTATTCAGTACACATTGCTAAAAAATAAGTACATGTTCCCATATAACCACAATATCTTACTCAAAACATTTAATAATCCCTTAATATTATTTTTGGCTGGGTATACTGGCTCATGCCCGTGATCCCAGTGCTTTGAGAGACTGAGGCAGAAGGAACACTTGAGTCCAGGAATTCAAGACCAGCCTGGGCCACGAATCAAGAGCCCCCCCCTCTTAAAAATAATTTTTTAAAATTAATTTCACACCCCAGTCTACAGTCCAATTTCCTCAGTTCTTCCCAAATATTCTATAATCTGGTATATTCAAATCCAGATTCAATCAAGGATCTCATTTTGTATTGGGATGCTATGAACAGTCTTTTGTTGACTTGTGAAGAGAAGAGATTGTGGGGTGTCACAACAGTCAAGGAAGACTGTAGATTTGGGAGGGACATAAAGGGCAGGTAGTTTTCAGGTAAGATAGGAGGCATAGACAATTGGGAAGAGATTTTCAAGTACACATAGCAGGAATGACAACACGTGGGCTGGAAAAAACCAGTGGATTAATGTAGAAATATCAATACAAATTATTTATACATGTATGCTGGGTAGAGAAAGTGGTCAGAAAACCGACCCCTGGACGTTTCAAGGTTTGAGAGGAAAAAGACACAAGGGAGAAAGAGATTGTATTAGAAAAGAGGCTGGGAAATCAGAACAATGTGATATTTCCAGGAGCCAAGGGAAGGCAGAGCCCCAGGGTGTCTTGAAGTTGAGAGCTGCAGAGAAGCGAAAACTGAAAGTGCTGCAGCAGAGCTGCTCAGAGTGCACCTGATCAGCACAGTTTACTAGAAATGCAGATTCTCAAGCCCCACCCTAAATCTACCCAGTTAAAGTCTCCCAGAGTGGGGGCCTAGGAATCTGTTTCCTTGTGTTCCCTCAAAGACTCTTACACACACTCAGATTTGAGAAGCTCTGCTCTCAAATACATCTTGTCAAGGTTTCACCTCATTGCATATTCTGCTTCTGCAAACAGGACTTTCAATCCTTCCTTTTGTGTTCTTTTTTTTTTTCTAGGCATTTAAAATTTCTTCTTTTCCTTTATTTACAGCATTCCAAATCTGCAGCAAAAGATTATAAAAACATAGATGAGAAGACTTGAACCTTCTACTTCTGGGGCCTGTAAACTTTCTTCATTCCCTTTAAACTTATTGTGTGGCTCATAAAATTCTTCTAATGGTATAATATTCAAGTAAAAATGTACCATGAAGTTGTAATGCCTTGAGTTCATGGAACAGTGTTGTTGTACATAATATAGGTGTTTGTTCTTTGAATTTAAAAAAATTACAACTTCTCTTGTCTTCAGTAAATCATTAACTGTGAAATTTAATTAATTAATAATTTATTAATTTATTTTTTCGAGTTGGAGTCTCACTCTATAGCCCAGGCTGGAGTGCAGTGGTACGCTCACGGCTGCCACAGCCTTGACCTGCTGGGCTCAGGAGATCCTTCTACCTCAACCTTCCAAGTAGCTGGAACTACAGGTGTGTACCACCATGCCCAGCTAAGTTTTTGATTTATTGTAGAGATGAGGTCTTACCAGTTTGTTCAGGCTTGTCTCAAACCCCTGAACTCAGGAAATCCTCTTGCCTCTGCCTCCCAAAGTGCTGGGATTACAGGCGTGGGCCACTGGGACTGGCACAAAGTGTACCTGATCCTAAAATAGAGAAAGTGAGGACCATTTGGAGGCCCAAATTTCACCTGCAAATACACTACATATGTACCTAATCCTGACTTATACCCTATTATTTTTATTATTATTTACTTTATTTTGCTATAGAGATGTAGGGTACAAGTCAGGATTAGGTACTTACATAATCTATGTGCAAGTGAAGTTTGGGCCTCCAACTGGTCCTTATTTCCCATGGTTTAGGATCAGGTACCCTTTGTGTTATTCCATGTCCCCCTCTCCTCCCTCCACTGACAGTGTCCCGCGATTGCCGATTCTTCTCTTATGCTTTTGTGATTAATGTTCAGGTTCCATTTATGAGCAAGATCATGTGGTATTTGGTTCTTTGATTCTGTGATAGATTGCTAAGAATGATTGTCTCCAATTCCATCCAATTTGCTAAGTCCATGATTTTGTCCTTCTTTATGACTGTGTATATATTGTATATACTATTGTATATATCTGTCTGCATCACAGATTTTTCTCTAATCTTAAAAGCGAGAGAAAGCAAGAAGGCAAGGAAGAAAGACACACACACCAACCAAACTGAAACAATAATAATTTTTAAACCTCCTGTTTTCTATTTTAAAGGTTTATTTATTTATTTAGAAAGGGGGTCTTGCTCTGTTGCCCAGACTGGAGTGCAGTGGCACAATCATAGCTCATATCTTACTGAAACCTTGACCCCTGTACTCAGTTGATCCTCCAGTCTCAGCCTCCTGAGTAGCTGGGACTACAAGTAGGTGCCATACGCTTGGCTATTTTTTTTTCTTTTTTGGTGAGACAGGGTATCACTATGTTGCCCAGGCTGGTCTCAAAGTCCTGGGCTCAGGTGATTCTCTTGCCTCAGCCTCCCAAAGTACTGGGATTACAGGCATGAGCCACTGTGCCTGGCCAACAGTATCTTTTCTTTTTTTAATCTTTAATGCCTCAGAGAGCATATAACCTACAACCTTACCATCCTTAGTCTCACCAAATACCACTACTTAAGACCTGAAATTCACCTTCTAAAGACAACCCTCTCACCATGGTCTCAAGCAATGACACTTTAAAATCATCAAATGGCTTGATAAGCAGGAATTTTCCATTCTTTTTCTTCTCATCCATAAGCAGTGTTTTGGAAATTTAACTTTGAGCTTCTTAATATTATAACACTTCATTTCTAATTTCCTGTTTCTCAGGCTCTCCTATTCTACTTTTCCACTAAACAAGTGTATTTTCCCAGATTCAACCCTGGATGTCAGCTCTTTCTTTTTCCAATATCTCTCCTCCAGAGATAACATCTGACATCTCTATTTTGGCAGTTACCCGAGTAAGTACTCGTGATATGTAGGTGCTAATGGGCCCTAGTCTCACACATCAGCTCACCAACTGTAGAAGACAAGTTCACTGGCTTCCCATCACCTGGCATCCACACGTTTTCTCCAAATCCTTAATCCCTGTCAATCAGTTCTTGTCTATCTTCCTCTCATCTTATCCTCTTATTCTTCCAAAACTGACACGCTCATGGCATTCCGCTGCTTTACTGTATTTCATGAGTTACCAAACTCTGGGTTTATTACATATTTTTATACATATACATATTTATTTATGCACATTTTTCCTAGTTTTGTTTCTTTACATGCAAAATAGTAAGTATATAGCCATACTTTTTAAACGGACTTATGTAAAACATCTAAGAAAAAAAACTCCTGTTAGGATCTGGAGACTTGAGTTGAATCACGAGTCTCCCTTTTGGAGTCTCAATTTTCTTGCCCATATAAAGGGATGAACACTGCTCACCTCACAGGGCTGTTGCAAAGAATACAGACTTACTATTCGCAAAGCGTGCAACACATTTCTTGGCATACGTATATCCAGTGCTTTATTGCTATAATTATTGTCTGTCCTAGTCTTTCTCTAAGAGATACTTGATTCTCCACTAGATCAATAGATGAAAGAGCAGAGCTGAGATCTAAGTAAAATTGTGAAATAGATGAAGTCAGCTTCCCCCGTCATTCAGCACCTGGAACACGTTCCCTATGTCAAAGCTGTGGTTTCATGAAGGTTTTATTATACAATTGATAATAACCGATCTCAGCAACATGGGATTTTAGATATGGCTTTCATGTGTGAATGTGACAGTGCATGTGTGTGTGCAAGTATATGTGTGTGAGTTTATGTGTGTGTCAGTATATGTGAATGTGTGTGTGATAGTATATGTGTGTATACATGTGTTATGAGTATATGTGTGTTCTGAATATATGTGTAATGTGTGTATGTGTGTGAGTATATGTGAATGAGTATATGATATTGTATGTGTGTATATGTGTGTTATGAGTATATGTGTGTATGTGTTTTATGAGTATATGTGTGTCGTGTGTGTTTATGCATATATATAACATTGTATATATATATAGTATATATGTGTTATGAGTATATATGTGGTGTGTGTCTTTATGTGTATATATGACATTGCATGTGTATATATGTTTGTTAT
This sequence comes from Tarsius wallacei, assembly GCA_963574415.1. NCBI lineage: Eukaryota > Metazoa > Chordata > Mammalia > Primates > Tarsiidae > Tarsius > Tarsius wallacei. Next base: position 43,022 of record CAUYQG010036262.1, on the reverse strand, counting down.
GAGTATATGTGCATGTGTGTTATGAGTATGTGTGTCATGTGTGTATTCATATGTATATATGACATTGTATGCGTGTATGTGTGTGTTAATGGGTGTATGTGTGATGTGTGTGTTTATGTGTATATGTGACATTGTATATGAGTATATGTGTATATGTGTTATGAGTATGTGTGTGATGTGTGTGCTTATGTGTATGCATGACATTGTATGTGTGTATATGTGTGTTATGAGTATATGTGTCATTTGTGTGTTTATGTGTATATATGACATTGTATATGCATATATGTGTGCTATGAATATATGTGTGATATGTGTGTTCATGTGCATATATGAAATTGTATGTGTGTATGTGTGTGTTATGAGTATATGTGTGTGTTTATGTGTATATATGACATTGTATGTATATGTGTGTAGGTGTGATATGTGTGTTTATGGGTATATATGACATTGTATGCATGTATATGTGTGTTATGTGTGTATGTGTGTTATGAGTATATATGCGATATGTGTTTTATGTGTATATGTGACAGTGTATGTGTGTATATGTGTTAGCAATATAGGTGTGTATGTGTGTGACAGTGTGTATGTGGTATGTATGTATGTATGTGTGAGACAGTATATGTGTGTGTGTTAGGAATATATGTGTGCATGACAGTGTATGTACAGAGGTTGTCTAAAAATGCAAGCAAATTTTAAGAAAGTAAACACTATTAAACAGTATTAACTGTATTAAAACTTTAATATTCAATATATACCATTAACAAAAGATTGATAAAAGGCACATTTGACTTCTGCAATTATAAGAGGTGCTCAAAGTGGTCACCATCACAGTGAATTAAAAATAATACATAGATAATGTCTCTTAAAGTGTGTGTGTATGGGGGGTGTATTTGGCATCCCCAGTATGTGTATATGCGTGTGTGACCGTGTATGTGTGTGTGTGAGTATAGGTGTGTGTGCATACACATGTGAATATTTCTGCAGAGAACAGCTTTGGGGAACAGCCAACTTTCTCAACATCTCTGAAATCACCTCCAAACCTCTCTCTCTCCTCCACTCTCTAATGATGTAGCCCCAAAACGCTTGAGTACAAGAAGAGAGGAAGCTGCAGTGGGAATTTCCTGCTGCCTCGTGCCACCTGCAGGCGCTATGCCCCCGCTTCTGAAACAGACAGTCAGCAGCCAGAACAGACTGTTCCCACATGATTCACTCATTTGTGCCTCAGGATTATTTTGAAGCAGCTTGGGGCTAAGGGATGGCTGGCTCTAAGTCCTTACACTGGACAGAGAAAGTTTTTATGCTATTTTATTTATTCATTAAAGTAATAACTTTACTACTATGAAGTCCCTTGAGGAATCCATTACTCAAAATGGCTGTTTATAATTACTTAAAATGTAGATATGTGTTAACAGCAAGATAATCATTGAAACCAAAAGGTGAAACTAAACACCGTAAATGACTGTAGAATGACATACAAAGTTATAACTCCCTTAAGATATAACACCCATAACTCAGAATATTCACACTTATAAGTAATAAAATAGGAAGAGTTCAGAAGCTTTTTTTTTTTAGAAATAAAATTGAGAATGTGATTTCAGGCAACATTATAATGAAAACGTTGTACTATGCACATTTGGGATAGTAAATGCAATTTTAGCCATTTTCCACAGCAAGGAACAAAAGGAACTAGAATTTACGGGTCCAGAGAACTTTACAGACATTTTAAATTTTAATCCTCACAAAGACCAATAAAATATGAAATTATCACCATTGTGCAGTTGAAAAAATTGGGGCTCAGAGAAGTCAAGAATGTCGTTCAAGGTCGCAGAGCAGAACTGGGTTTGAACTCAGATTCATTTTATTCTGCAGGTCTCCTCTAAAACCATTTTATTAAAGCTTAACATTTATACTGAAAAGTATGCTAGTTTTATGTGTAAAATACTAAGGTTTTTTTGCTTAGTAAACACTTCATGTAAGCAGCGACAGGATCAAGAAACTGAACATCAGCACCCAGAAGCTTCCCTCCCTGATACTCATCTCCCATAGAAAACCATTACACTTGCAGCCAGTACCGTGGATCAGTTTTGCCTGTTTAAGAGCTTAAATACATGGAATCGTGTAGCTTGTCTTTTGTTTTGTTTTGCTTCGTTTTCACTTCTTTTGCTTCACCTTGGTTTTGTGAAATTCATCATATTGTTGAGTTGCAAGTTGTACTGCAAGACTATTCAGTAATATATTTGCCCGTTCTATGGTAGAGAGACAAACATGTGAGGTGTTTCCTGTTTGCCACTATGACAAAAAAATCCTGCTATGAACATTCTTGGTGAAGTTCTTTAACATTTCTTCTAGATCTATACATAGGAGAGGAATTTGTGGGTCATGGAATAGAATCATCAGCTATATCAAATAATACCAATTATTCAAAGTGGTTGAGTCAACCTCCCTTCCCACTAGCAGTCTATGAGATTTCCAATTATTCTACATCCTTGCTAATGTACGTGGCAATTGTCTGCCTTTTTCACATTGCACATTCTAGCAGTGTATTAGTATCTCACTGAGATTTTAATTTAGATAAGAATTATGTGCTCTCATAACTTTCTTCTTGTACCTGTCTCCATTATATTTGATTGCTTACATTTTTGTGGTAGCCAACCAGAGCCCCTACAGTCATGCAGTGGATGCCAAATGCTTTTAGCCAGGAGAAGCAGTCAGTCCATTAACAGCAAAATGAAATCTGTGCATGAGATCCAGGGTACTAATAACTGTTTCAAAAAGAACCGATGAGAAGCAGTTAGTGGGAATGCAGCAGACTGCATCAGTAGCCCCAAATTTCCACCCTCCTTGTTTCCAGACTGTTTGACAAGGTGACTCTTCTACTCCTCCAGTAAACATAGAGAGTTCATTTCCCCAGCCTTGAAATACAAACTAGTCTTTAAATTTCCTTTGGTCAGTAAAATACAGCAGAAGTAGCAGTACATCAGGTCAGCTTAGGCCTCAAGACACTGTGCATGTTTATACCCATGTTCTTGGAATCATGTCAAGCCCCCAAGTGAACAAGCCTGGGCTAGCCTGCAGGAAGATGAAAGACACATGGACCAGAGCAGGGTTGTCCCAACTGAGACTATCCTGGGAACCTGAAAGGAGAATTATGAGCAAGCAGTCTTGAGGTCAATTGAGCCTGTGCCAGATTAACAGAACCACTGGTCATCTGTAGATCTGTTAAAAATAACAAATGGCTGTTACTTCAATGAACTAGACACAGGAGGTTTATAGAGTGTCTTGTTTTATGCATTTCTCCCAATGCAAGTTCTTGTTTCAGTCAGATGCTGTTGATCTCCTCTTCTCGTGAAAGAAAATTTCCTTGAATCTGTGGTGTTTCCAAAAAGCCAAGTGGAATAAGACTATTTTCTTTCTTGATCTAACTCTACCTTGATGAAGACCCTTGCAGAAGATGTTGAATAATTCCTCAGTAAAAACCAGGTCTAGGAAAGTAAGCCCTTCTGTATGACCTAATTTACTTCTGGACTGTGGCTACACATCAGCCCAGAAAAGCCAGGAATTGCCTGTGTCAGCACATGCATCTTTCCCTGAACTCTGATGTGCTGCCAGACAGTCCTCCTCCCAAAGCAATCAAACCATCCCTCTGCTGGTGATGAAAATGACTGCCTTTGATGTCTTACTGGGTCTGAGCTCAAGTATTTCCAATAAAGAAAATGACTCTGCAAAAATCCTTTCTTGGTAAGGAGGCCATGTGTCAGAGTGGGCTCAAGCAGTACTCTAAAATACTCATACCTATAATCCCAGCAGTCTGGGGGGCTGAGGCCAGAGGATCACTTGAGACAGTTTGAAACCAGCCTGGGCAACATAGTGAGACCCTGTCTCTACAAAAATTTTAAAAATAAAGTCAACAGACACAATGGCATGCACCTGTAATCCAGCGAGTCAGGAGGCTTAAGTGGGAGGATCACTTGTGCCCCAAAGGTTGAGTTTACAGTGAGCTAAGATCATACCACTGCACTTCAGTCTAGGCAACAGCACAAGACCCTCTATATACAAAAATTAATAAATAAAATGCCCAGGAGTTGCCTGGATCTTGTTAATCAGACTCTAATCAAGTAGGTCCAAGGTGGTGCCTGAGACTTAGCGTTTCTAACTAGCTCCTAGGCAATGCTTATGTTGCTAGTCCACCAGCCACATTCTCAGTAACAAAGGTCTAGAGCACAGCTTTTGGACAAATAGGCCTGTGACCCAGTTGTCCCCAGACTCAGCACTCTCACACAGGACCTGTGAAGGACATGGACCTATTGTATCACGCAAAGATGTATGGTCACCCAATATTTCGCACCCAGTTCTCACAGAAATGGATCTTGATCTTATAGGGATTTCCATGGACCCTGTGCCAGGTGACTTTCAATATTTTCAGAGTCCCATGTTTGTGTCCTGGCAGGCTTGCAAGCAGATCTAAAGCAGAAGTAAAATGCAAGTTAGGAAATGTAGGTATTGTCAGAGTCTTATTCATGATGAGAAAGGTTCAAATGGAAGGGTTCATGGAGGGGCTATGATGAGTCAGGGTTCTCTGATTCAAAACCTGTGCTATTTACCATCTTCCATGATTCTTATTTCTTTTCCAGCCCTACAGCCCCCAATTGTATACATTTCTCCTTGAATCCAAAGGTTAATTTGAAAGTAAAATGACTCTCCCCCGAACAAAAGCTCTCAGCAAGTTTTTCAAATCCACCTTTCCATGCAAATCAGTCAACAGCAAAAAAATAAATAAATAAATTTTTTAAAAATGGGGGTTTATGAGACTGTTTTCATCAGTCCTCTGACGAACCTCTCTAAATTATGTTCACTAAACCTTTGCTACTCAAAGTATGGTCCAGGGACTAAAAGCATTGGCATCACCTGAGCACTTATGAGAAATGCAAAATCTTGGGTCCCACTCCAGAACTACTGAATCAAGGTCTCTGCTGTGGCCCAGAAATCTGTGTTTTAACAAACCCTCCAGGTGATTCTGAGGCATGCTAATGTTTGAGAAGCACAGCTTCAGGGTCTCAGGTCAACATCATCAACTTAGTCCCCTCTCAATTTATGATAAATGCAAGATCCCAGGCCCTGACTAATGATCTACTGTGGTTTTTGATGAGATCCTCAGGTATTTAGTATGCTTATCAAAGTTTGGGATAAGATGCTCAAATAACTTTGGTCCAATCTACCCTAACAGGTGTAACACCAGGCAAAATACAAATAAATTATTGGAAAAATGGAAAAGTCCAGTAGTTCCTCTTTAAATTGGACTGAAACAAAGAATGAAAGCTGTGGGGGTTAATGTTCTGCCATTTACAGGGCTGCTTGACTAAGGTTTGTGGCACTCTGGGCCTTAAGCGTAGTGAGTTACAGGCAGTGTTCTTGCTGGAAGACAATTGGAAACAATTTTCATCTTGGCAACAATAGTGCAAAAAAAAAGCCTAATGGTTTCTTTGCTCCCTCCCTTTTCAATTCGGAACAAAGACTGAGACCAGGAGAAAGGGGGAGGAAGTTTTGTCCTTTAGGTGTGGGTGAGGCATTCCTTCCCAAATCTTTACTCAGAGCACTGGATTTAAAACTGTCTGCTTCTGCCAGTTCTGGTTTCCCTGAGGCCCTATGTATAGAAAGAGACCTCTGTGATGCAAAAGTCTTCTGGACACAAGGCTTCTATGGGCCACCTCTCCCACTGTTTTATCTTGCCCACTACTTGCAGCGGTACAGGTTTGGTGTATCAGTCAAGGTCAGCAGCTGTGCGTAGGCTCGTCTTGGATTTTTTATAACCTAGGGATAAATATGGGAAGTATAGGCCCTCATTGGTATCTGACCAAGATCTGGGATTGGAATCATCATCAGAGGATGTAATAATTTTAAAACTTTATTCTTAATAACAATGTTATATACATATATTTGCACAGAGCAGCTGGGGACTTAAACATATAAAACTCATCTGCTTCCTGCCGGGTCCTCCAAAAAGTTAATACCAGATGTAATCAACTATGCAAGAATTTTATCAGAAGAAATGTCTTGAGAGAAAATAAGGAGATAGCCAGGAAAGGCTGAGAGAACTGTTAGACCATGATGCAGGCCTGAATCCCATGAAGGAGAGAGGGAAAGAAGGAAGGGTTGGTGCAAGCATTCAAGATCATTGTGCAGTCAATGGACTGTTTTTCAAGGTCATCAAGAGTGTCTGAGCCAAAGTGGGCTGTCAGAGATGCCCCATGTCTTCCAGAAATGGGCCTGCCTTAGTATTCCTACCATGCTCGGTCCTTGTCTGGGAGCAACCTGGGTACAAAGAAGATGATAAATATCATAGCAGTTGGGATCCTTGGTTTATAACTCTTACTGTAGCAGAATGTCTGCAAGGTACAGTCTCAAGGCCATAGCTTTCCTCCTCTTCTTCCTTATCAAAAACTCAGTGGCTGCCTAGTGTTCAAAGGGTCATATACCAGTCTATTTTGCATCTCATGGAGTTTTATAAATATGAAATGCAGCATATGTGTGTGTGTGGGCATACACACACACATACATACACACATGCATATATACACTCATTTTAGGCATTCCACACTATCAAAACAATTGTCAACTGTGTATTTACATGAAGGCTCTACATTCTCTTTGGATAAATAGCACTGGAGACTTAGACATTGATATGTAAAATTCAGACAATAAAATTGTGATTTGCAACTTAAGTGTTGAGTGCTGTTAAATAGCCTTCAAGAAGACAAGGAACTGTCATGGTATAGAAAGTGTGAAGTAATATGCACACTGCCTTGAAACTTTTGTTGGCAGCAGGATTTTTTTTAACAGTTCTGCGAGGTTCCCTCAAATTCTCCTCTGACATACTCCCTGAGGAGATTGTTTCAAGGTTTTTAATAAATGATATTAAAAGACACATATTGTGTGTAGCCTACTAAAAATGTTCAATGCCAATTAAAAAAAAAAAAACCCAAAGATCTTAGGACTTGCAAATGGGATAACTGAGTTTAAATGTTATTGCCTTGCAGTATGACTTTGAGCAAGTCACTTCCCCTCCCTTCAAAGTTACAAATCTCCTGTGTAAAAGGATGATCTTAATTACAATTCACTTAATAGATTAGTTTTGCCTGTGAAATGGCACCATTACTTTTAAAAAAACTGAAGTATCATACAAAGAAAAGGTGACTGTGTAGCTTGAACTCAAGTCCTTTTAAGAAAAACAGAGTTTGTTTTGAGGATGTGACCAAATCGGCTGGAAATAGAAATTCCCAAGGAAACAGTAGAAGCACGGGTTGGCGATTATTGTTCTCTAGATTTTTCTTTCACGTTCTTCAAATTCACAGATTCCTCTCCCAAAATTTCCAGTTGAAATCCTGGCTCATTGTGGAGCAAAGGGAAGGGCCCTGGACCTCGAGATCACCCCTCATAGAAGACCCCTCTGCCAAGAAAACCCCAGAGCTACTTCCTTAGGCAGAGGCTTTGGACCAGGGCACTTCACAAACAAGAGGGAAATTAGCCATGACTGGCTTCTGGACAAACTCAACAGGTGCAGATTATAAATTGGCAAAGTGACATCATCAATAGAAATTAGACTACGGAAGAAAAACCTGGATGCTTGACTTCTCTTTTCAGTTCACATGACCTGGCACTAACCACACAACTGCTTTAAGCCTCCATCTTCTCATGGGAGTGAAAATGGGTTCCTGGGAAAATTAAATCAGATAATTTTTGTGAAGATATATTATAAACTCTGAGATGTGAAGAATGATCACCAGAGTTTTTAAAAGAATAGAAGAATGGCCCCCTCCCCTACTTTAGGGAGGTAAATCCTTTCTTTCCCTTTTTCTCTAATTTACTTTCTAAATAAACTATATTTTCCAATCTAAAAAAAAAAAAAAATAGAAGCAGGCAAACAAGCTGAGTCACTAACTTGCCAGGAAAGGGAATACACATCAGTGAAGACATTCACTCAGAAGGGAATAGAAAACGCACAACATTCAAGGCTTTTTTATTATAACATCCAAAATCTTTGACCAATTACAAATAGACATAGTGGTCAATTAAGTAAGTGGTGCTATGGTGATGGCAGAGGCTACCCACTAATCTTTTCATAAAGGACAAACAGCAAAGGAGGGTTTTTTTATTTTTAACAAAGAATCGAGAGGGCCTTTAGAAACCAAAGAATCAGATTGTAAAGTCGGAAGCATTGGTCTCTGTAACTGTAATCTCCTTTCTTAAAGCTATGTTTTCAAAGACTAGCTGGTTGGCAGACAAGAAAAACTCAGAGCATATTCATGAAAGAACAGACTGAGGACTTGCAAAGACTTTGGAGATGGCAGACTTATGTCTGTTCTAACTGGCTGTCTAATGCAATACTATTAATTTTCCCCTCTCTAGGCCTTCATTTCTTCAGCCATACAACTGTCTATAATTGAAGACAAAGTCTAATGATCCTTCCATCTTTAATAGACTCTGATTCTAAGGAACTTATTCTGATCATGATCTCAAAAACATTCTTCTCTCTTCAGAAATGTTAAGTAACATTGAAAATGATAAAATATGATAACATTGGTATAGCATTAATTTATCATCATAATAATCTTGTAGCAAGTCACCTTCAAACTTGGTTTCTTATAACCACTACCATTTACTATTTTCATAAGTCTGAAAGTAGGCTGGACAATTTGGCTGGTAAGAGCTGGGCTTGGCTGCTCTTGAGTGAGCTCCCTTACATGCCTATATTCCGCAGGTGTGGAACTGGGGATGGCTGGTCTGTGGGGCCTCAGCTGGCACAGGTAGAATGGCCCAGAGCTTCTCTCCAATGTTTGGAGCTTCTCCTTTTCCAGCAGGCTAGCATGGGCTTGTCTTCATGTCAGTGGCAGATTCTATAAAAGGATGGAAATATGCAAAACCATTTGAGCCTAGGTTCAAAACCGACACATCTTTACTTCTAGTGTATTGTTCTGCATATAGTGTATTGTTCTTACAAAGTAAATCATAAGGCCAATTTATAAATGTGGAAGTAGCCTTCAATTCTTGATAGGAAAAATGATAAAACCATAATGTAGCGGTGCATGGAAACAGGCAGCACTGAAGAGATGGGGAAATGTTGGCCACTAATCAATACCAGATGGTGGCTAGATGAGTCTATATGCTTTTTTCCTAAATGTTTGAAATATATGTATGTTTTAAGTCAGGCCAGTTTAAAGCTTCACTCACTCATAACCAGGTGAATCATAAGCAGTAGCAAACTCTTTCTTTCTTTCTTTTTATTTTTTTCCCTGAAAAGTCCTCAGAACAAACTCAAGAACAGGGACATGGCATTTGTTTAGGAAACAGCAAGTTACTCTATCAAATGAACTGTTATTAAAAGCTTCACAGATGACCTTAAAGATTCTTTGTTCATTTTTCCTACATCATCAACAGTAACCTAGAGTTTTTTCTACTGCAGTTTTTCTGAAAGCTACAACAAAAACCACCACTACAAAGAACTATCCAAGCAGAAGCCTTGTAACTCCTCTTGCCGTGTTAAAGTTGAAGGATTAATACGCTCTAGAGATAGTGCTCTCACTTCTCCTCCAGCTCTCCAGGACAGGACCAACAGCCCCATTCCAGGTGCTCACTAGGCATAAACAGCTAGTAGGACAAGTAGCTAGGTATAGGACACCTCTGCTAACACAGAAAATCCCGATGAAGGATATGACTTGGGGAATGTCTACAGCTATCTGGAAATGGCTGGCCCAGGGGCATTGGCCAGCCACATGATGTAGATGAAGGAACTAGACACTTGGGAAAAGGAGATTGCTATCCAGAGTGAACAGCTTGATGGATGTGGTGTATTCCTAGTTCTCCTAACTACACAATTATTTAGTGACCTTGGTATACTTACTGCATTACTATTACTTAAGAAAATAAAGGGATAAGGATAGATCAGGGTTCTCAAATTCTCATGAGCTCATTAATTACCTGGAGACCATATTACAATGCAGATTCTGATGCGGCAGGTGGGTGAAGCCTGAGAAGCTGAATTTCTAAGCAATCCTCATGTGGTTCCGGTGATGCTGATGCTCCTGGTCTAGCTCTCTTTCATTTGAGAGACAAAGGGTTAGGTTGAAGAGTTATGAAATATTGGCTTAAAAAACACCTTGCAAATTCCCTTTTGGAATCTCTAAAGTCTTACACAGCTCCTATAATCCATGAGGTTAGGAGAAAAAGTCCATTCACATACCTAAAGGGGCCTCAGTGCTCATAGCTTACAAACTTAATGGTCATTTGAATTGTTCTATAAAACAACAAATATGGCTTCAGAATAAGGAAAGGCTTAATTCTCACCTAATGGCCAGGAATGAAGTGAAGAGCTCTTTTAGCTCATATATTCAACTCAATAGAGACAGGATAATCTTTACATTTGCTTTAATTGTCCTCCCCAAGGCCATTCTCCTTAAATGTTAATTCTGTACAGCAGAACATGGCTATTCCCAATAGCTGTTCTTACTTAAAAGTGGCATGCAGAATAGCAGAGAAGCAGCAGAGAATTGTACACTGAGTTGGCAAACTATCTCTAGGTTTTTCCATGTGGGTAAGTATGGTACCTAGTGAAAAATCATGGTATATGTTTTTATACATATGGTATACTGTACATATTATATGTTTATGCATATAATATACTACTATCTTGCACATGTCCGCCAAGCTCCACAGCGTGCTCTGAAGTTCATCGATTACTAATCTGAACACAAGACTTGCTACTTTCTTATGAACCAAGTGATGAGTGCTTGTAGTGAGCAGTACCATCAGATGTGGTGCTATCCTCCACAATTGGAGCCATTCAGTTTGTCCTAAATGGGTGGACATGATTTCTGCACTTGCAACTTGAATTTCAAGGCTAGAAATGCGAGAGCCAATGAAGCCAGAGTACAAAAGAAAAGAATAAAAGGGCAAAGGACTAAAACCAACAGAGAAAGGCAATTACAAGGTGTATTAATGTACACTGTGCAAAAGAAGGGATTTATTACACTTTCAGGGTTTGTGTGTGTGTGTGCGCATGCGTGTGTGTGTGTGTGTTGCATGAAAGGTAAGGGAAAAGGGTTGACATTTGTTAGTCTGAACTGGATAAGTGCAGTTGCAAAGAATAAAGGGAGCTTTCAGAAAGTGGGCAGCTGCAGCAGAGCCTGAAGCCATGGTACTTGATACTGCAATATACTCTCAGTGATTGGGGGCAGCTTTTGAGAACAGCAGGGGAGGCATTCAGGATGGAGGACAATGGCAAATGTCAAGAATGAAAGAAAGAATCCAGAGTTTAAAAGACTCCTGAGTGACAAGTAGACCAGATCAAAGGGAGAAATTTATCAAGTATTTATAATTATAACGCTAACAGAGATCAATAATCATAAAAAGAAACTATAGCAAAAAAAAAAAAAATAGTCAACGGTCTTTAATTTAAAAAACAGGGAAAAACAAAACAAGATGAAGAAATTGGCGGAAGACTCAAACATTCACCATTTTATCCATTCTGATATTTCATTGTGTATTTTGTTACTCAAGTTGTCAATGAAAAGAAAGCTTCTAAAATGAACTTGAATTTTTTTGCTTTGAAAATTATACAGTGGAAGTATTTTTGGAGAAGCACAAGATGGGGCTCATGTATAATCCACTGCAAATCAAGCCATAGAGACAATGTCTAACCATGAGATTTTGTGATCCACAGGGATTGTTTTGGGAGAGGCAAGACTCTGAAAATATAGAACCTGAGTTCCCGGGGCCTGTTTTCACATCCTTCTCACTTCCTTGCTGTGTCCCACACAGGTGTGGATATGCAAAGTTTTCTCATGGCAGATTGGGAGGTCGGACTTGAAGGAAAAACCCTGTTTTTGGAAACTTGCTCAGACTTGCTAAGGACCAGGGTGGTTTAGAAGCCCAGGGAGAAATGTTGAAATCAGTCATTGCAAAATCACTTTTGCAATAAGCAATGAATACAGACTAAAGGAAAATCTCTTTCCTCCCCAAAGTAAAAACCTACCACTTAACTTGTCTAAACAGCTCGTCATAATAGAAGTTTAAAGGCAACATGAAGTGCTTCCCACGGCCAAGGCCAGAACCTCCGGCCCTCATTGATTGATTGATTCATTCTGTAAGTATCTGTCAAGAAATGCTATGTGGCAAGCACAACCTTGGACATCTTCGCTGAAGAACAGGAACATGACAACTCCCTTCATAGCCGTCAGACACCACCTGAGATGTCACCTCCTCAGAGAGTTCACTGTCTGACATTTTATCTCACCTGGCTCCACCTCAATTGTTCTCTATGTTTGGGTTCTGGTTATTTCTATCATAGTCCTTGATACACGTGAATTCTGTTATTTTTAAAAGTCACCTCTCTCCATTTTTACTACAACATCACTGCAAAGATCCAGTCTGTTCACACCTCTATCCCTAGCATTTAGAACAGTGCCCTGTATATAGTAGTTATTTCACAAAAGGTTTATAAAGGGAACAAATGAAGATGGTGCAAACCATCCAACCACCCAGCTAGACAAAGACAATGTTTTATACAAAAACTGCACAGTAATAAGAAAATGATGCCTAGGAAAATCAATACATCTCTACTGAAGTTAAATATTAAAAGATCACTTCTGAGTAAGTCCTTTAACGGAGACTCTCCCCAACTCCTAAAGTCTTCCATTTGTTTTTTATTCAAATCAGTGTAAAAGAACAACTACAATAACTGACTAATTTTTAAAATGACATTTTGGCAATAACATGTTCTGATCAATGGAACATTAAAGAGTCCAGAAATTAGGCAAAATGTATAAGAGAACTGAATACATATGAAAGGCAGCACTTGAAATCAGAAAATAAACGTTGCATTATTTGATGAGAAGTTCTGGGAAAACTGTCTTCTTAAAATAATTTAAATTGCATATTAAATTAGTCTCTAATGTAAGTAAAAATAAAGTTCTAGAAAAGAGCACTAGTAATTTGTAATATAATTTATACTAAGAAAAGTATAAAACTTTTTAATCAAGAAAAAAATGTTATATCTAAGGAACAAAGTAGAAGAGAAATGATAGGCAGAAAAAATATTTGTCAGGCACATTACAAATGTCCTCAATATGTAATGAGGTTTTGTAAATCAGTGTGAAAACTATCATGTGCATAGAAAAAAGTGAGGAAAGACTTCAACAAACAAACCAAAAAACACAAAAGATTCACATCAAATGAAACTCGGCTGAATTTTATACATATTTAAAATGCAAAATAAAATAAAAATGAAACATGGTTTCTTGCCTTAAGAATGAAGAAAATATTTTAAAAATGAAGAAAATAATTTTTTATTCCATGGTGGTTGAGGTCATGGAAACAATATATATTCATACATTAAGCATAAAAATGATATGATATGTTTGAAGGTTAGTTGGCAATATCTATGAAAATTAAAACATGCGTCCTTAGTCTCACCAAATTGCTCTACATTTTCTTAGATATATTTTCACACATACACAAGCATGAAAATGCAGAGAGAGTGAGAAAGCAAGAGAGCAAGAAAAAGAAGGAGAAGGAAGAAAGGGAGGAGGAGAAGCAGCTGCTGAATGTTCAGTTAGAGAGCTGTTCATCCCTAGAGTGGAACAAAATGCAAAAGTCAAAGTAAGGAAGTAAATTCAGCTATACTGATATAGAAAGGCCTCCAAAATAACAGAAAAAGACAGGGAGGAAGCAGTGTAAAGAACTGTATTGAACCAAACAGAAAAAGAAAATACAAAAATAAATAAATAAATAAAAACAGGAAAAAAAAAAAAGGAAAGAAAATACCTATGTACTCTAGAAGACTGCCAAATATTAAACAATTGTACCTCAGTCGGAATCCCACTCTTCCATGCTCTGCTTTGACCGTGGAGCTGGGACTCGACAAATCACGTTTCCCCTTTGACATTTTAGCCCTGGTGAGGTTTAGTGATAGATTACTGAGCATGGTTATTTTCAGGAACTAAGACTGGAGTCTGGGGTAAGGGAAACACTTCCTTTAAAACCATGAGTCTCAGTGAGAGTTCAGGATGTTGGGATCCCAGTAAACCTCCAGTAGCCACTCTAAATAGGTATGTGTAGAGCCCCAGCGTTTTCAGTTCCTCAAGCCTGGTACTTACCAGGCATTGTCTTTTGGGGGGCTGATCCTCAGCTTGCCCCAGGTTTGATACCAACACAGGCAGATAAGGTAGAACAAAGCGATGAACAGGTTGGCTTAGAGGAAAAGGAAACTTTCAATTTAGGAAAATGAGTTAACTTGAAAATGCCAATTGAACACTATCTATTAATAGCCATTGGAAGACAAATAATAGGTAGTATGGCAGTGTTTTTCAATTATTTCTGACCCACAGAAAAAAAAAATTATATTTTGCTTTATTTTATTATTTTTTATTATTATTATTATTTTTGAGCTGGAATCTTACTCTGTCACCCAGACTGGAGTGCAGTGGCCACTCCTGGCCACTGCAGCCTCGACCTGCTGGGCTCCGGCGATCCTTCCACCTCAGCCTTCCGAGTAGCCGGAATTACAGGCATGCGCTACCATGCCTGGCTGATTTTTTTGTTTATTGTAGAGATGAGGTCTCGCCAAGTTGACCAGGCGGGTATTGAAACCGCGGGCTCAGGCAATCCACTCACCCCAGCCTCCCAAAGAGCGGGATTACAGGCTGAGCCACCGAGCCCGGCTTATATTTTGCTTTAAACAAGTCTTTTTCTCTCACACACACACACACACACACACACACACACACACACACACAGTGAAACAAGTTTCATCAAACAATACCTTAATATTATCACATGTGATTAACCCTTATATTTTTTATCTGTTTCCATTTCACTCTAAGTCATAACACAGAAAAATGCTATTCATGACTCACCAACTTTGACAATCTACTAATAGATTATGAGACCCATAATTTGAACAACACTGGTATAAAAGAAAACATATAGGCTCTCTAATCAAATTAACCTGGTCCTAAATTCTAGCTGACCTACTTATCCTTGTTCTTATAATAATCACTTGACCTCTCTAAACTGTAATCATCTATAAAATGAGCCTTTTAGGAAATTTATTTGAACACTGAGTGCAATGGTGCACACCTGTAATCCCAACATTTTGGGAGACTGAATTGGGAGGATCACCTGAGACCAGGAGTTAGAGACCAGCCTAGAAAACAAAGTGAGACCTCATCTCTGCAAAAAATAGAAAAAGTAGGCAGGTTTGGGGCCTGGTGCATGCCTGTAGCCCCAGCTTCTCAGGAGGCTGAGGAAGGGGGATTACCTGAGTCCAGGAGTTCAAGACTGTGGTGAGCCGTGATCATGCCACTGTACTCCAGCCTGGGTGACAGAGTAAAACTCTATACATATATATATATATAAAGGTTTTTAAGATTTTATTTTCCTCAGAGTAGGAAATTTTAGAAAAAGATACAGAGTCATCCCACATTCCTCCCTCACCCACACATGCCCGGTTTCCTCCATTATCAACACCTTCCAACAGTGAAGTGCATAATTGCATTAATATACCTACATTAACACAGCAGTATTACCCACGTCCATAGGTCACATTATGATTCACTCTTGGTATCCTACATTCTGTGGGTTTGGACAAATGTAGAATGACATGTATTCACCACTGGAGTAACATACGGAGCATTTTCACTGCCCTGAAACTCCTCTGTATTCCATATTTTAGAAATGGGTCATTTATGGAAGTATTGCTCGAGCCCAAGAATTTGAGACCAGCAAAGGTGACTTAGTGAGCTTTCATCTCTACAAAAAATAAAAAAATTAACCATGCACGGTGATGCACACCTGCAGTCCCAGCTACACAGGAGGTTAAGGTAGAAGGCTCACATGAGCCCTCAGGAGGCTGAGGTGTTGTGGAAAAACAGAGAGACCGTGACACTGAGGCTATCTTAGGAAGCATTTTCTTTGCACTGGTGCGACTCAGCAGGCTAATGTTCCAAGGCTGAGCAACCCAGAGAAAGAAAACAAGGGATTTATATGTTAGTTTCGGTAAGGGAGGGGGTCGGGTTGTATGGCTATACATTTTTCCTTGGAATTTGCAAGATTGTATTTAGTAAACCAGATTTTCAAAGAACAAATTGTTTCCAGGATATACATGACAAGCAGGGGTTATAAACCGATAACTTCACAAAGAGAGAATGCGGGATAAGGTTGTGAATTGACTGCTATCTTGCACTTACAGGAAAGTGACTTGTGACTATTTCTCATGTCCCATGTCTAGCAAGTTTGAAGTTTGCAGGTTGATTTTTTTAAAAGGAGTAATTTTCATTGTTTTTAGCCCCTCTCTGCCACATTCCCCCCTTTGATGCTCAACCCTTCATAGGTTAAAGAGCATCATCTTCAATTTGGTGCATTAACATTATGTGGGCCACAGTTTTTTTTCCAACAATTGTTCCCACAAACTTAGAGATGGAGTTCATAATTATTGGGGCTATACAAGGAAGGATAAGACAGGATCCCAAAAATAGGATTACAGATCCAATAATGTACTTAAATCCTCCCAGACCCGAGAACATGTTTTCAAACCAATTGCCAATTTTTATGCCTTTCCATTTTTGTACTGGGACATGGGCAAGCTTTCTAATATTGGTGGCTATATGAGTTATAGCTTTACTATTATCATCTATTTGCAAACAACAGTCAGAGCTATTAAATTTACCACATACTCCTTCTTTTGCTAGCAGGTAGTCCAAAGCTAAGTGGTTCTGATAAATGGCGGCATGCATTTGGGCTTGTTGCTGAGCAGCAAGCTCAAAAGTCATGGCTGTTTGGTTAGTTATAATTTCTAAGACAGCTTGCAATCTGATAATGCGATTTAACATGTATATATAGGCGTGCAGTATCCCCAATATCCATCTCGTGCCCACGTGGCTGGGCCATAAGTATTTATAATTCTCTGGGGTGACCATTCATCATCTTTCCAAACCTGGGTCCCTCCTATATTAAGAGTCTGACCAAGAGATTGAGCATCCCATGTTTTGAGGCTCTCATAAAGGGGGATGCCCAGTTCATCTCCCTTCAGGTTAGGCAGAAGGAACAATCCTGGTTGGTATATTCCCATGGTACGTGTGCCTTTCCATAGTGCTAGGAGTTGGGTATATGCAACCTTTTCACCTATCCAAAACAGCCCTTTGGGGGCTTTTCAAAAGTCTGGATTTACAGAGGATAGGTTTGTCCAGCTTTGACTTACAATGGGTATACCTTGAAATGGGTTAGCTTGTTCAGAAGATAGTACTGTACAGTTACTTATATTTTGGGTGACAGTAGTACACTGGGAAGATTTAGTTGCATAAGCAGGTGCCCAATACCAAACAGGCCTGTTGGCCACCAGGTTCGGTGGGTTGAATTCTAGTATAATATTCTTTTACAAGGAGTTTCTCCTACCCATTGAGTATAAACAGAGCCCTCTCTGCTTAAGCAGTCTTCTCCAACTATTTTTGAGGAGAGGACCCATTTTGGGGGCAGGTTGTCTGTTCTAACAGTTAAGGAATTATTCCATTGAAGGAGCTTGTATGCACGAAGACTAATTCCTTTCCAAGGCCACTCTTCAGTTATTAGGGCTCCTCCGCACACCCAACAATTGGTGACACCAAGTGTCTGGGTTATGTTTTTAGCCAAATTTATAAACAGATTTTGGCCTATTTCCCATGGTTGAGGGAAGGGGGTTAACTTTGGCTACTGGTTAGCCGGGGGAGTTATAAACTGTACAACTTCTTTAAGGTGCAGGGGCGAGATGACAACAAACCCAATTTGTGCTTCCGAGGATGCTACAAGCTATAACACCAGCTTTAGTGTACTGGTAGCTCTGTTTTGATAATCCAGAAAGTACAGCTGGCCATTATGGGTACAGATATGTTTGTCAGTGTAACAAACTTCTGGCTGAGTTGAATAATGATGGAAGATTTTTATGTCTGGCCAGATAGATTCTATACATTTACATGCTGGGTATGTGGGGGAAGTGATAGACACCCAAATTAGACAGAAGTACATAAAAGCACAAGAAAACTTCCTACTATAAGAAAGAACAGAAATGTTAGTGAGATCTTTTTCCAACATGTCCAGTTTGCAGGGGTCGACTCTGCCAGTCCTATAGCAAATAAAATGAGAAGCAGTATAGCAATTAGCAAATACAAAGGCTGACAAAGCGTAGGCATGTAATTTTAGAAGCAATGGCTTATCAGTAAAGTGTTGATTCCATTGAGTCCTCAAGCTTCTGCCGTGTGTAGATCAGCCAGCGTCTGGTGTGTGGCTGAAGCAAGGCCAGTGAATCCTCATGTTTCAGCCATGAGTAGACTGGCCAGCCCTGGAGTGGCTAGAGCAGGGCCTGGGGAATCTGGTTTGGATTGTCCCTTGTCTTCAATGACTTTCCGGAGAGTCAGTTTAAGGGGAGTCGACAGATTTGTAGTGCACTCCCAGTCCTGGAAGGCAGGCTTAGCTCTGCTGTAATGGATCCAGGGAACTATGTCAGTTACCTTGACTACAGTTGGGGTAGACAAAAAGACAGTAAATGGACCCCTGCAGAGGGGTTTTAGAGGCTGTACATTCCATTCTTTTACCCATACCATATCACCTGGTTCAAAAGAATGGATATCAGTAGTTAAACTAATTGATAACTATTCTCTGACTTGATAATGAATGGCATTTAAGGCTGAACCCAAGGCTTGCATTTGTTGTTTTAGAGTAAGATTTCCTAACTCCTTTAAGTTTCCCTGTATGCCCTTAACAAGAGGGGGTGGTCGCCCATAAAGGATTTCAAATGGCAAGAAACCTGTTTGTTTTGTGGGGCTAGACCTTATCCTTAGAACGACTAATGGCAGAAGCTAGACCCAGCCTAAATGAGTTTCTTGGCATAGCTTACTTAGTTGTGATTTTCAGGTCTGGTTAATTTGCTCCATCTTTCCCAAACTTTGTGACCTATAGGTTGTAGGGAGCTTCCATTTGATCTGCAGTCCTCTTGCCATTAACTGTACTACTTCGGCTACAAATGCCAGTCCATTGTCTGATCTTACAGTGATCGGGAGTCCAAACTGAGGAATGATTTCTTTTAACAGGAGCTGGGCCACTTTGGTGGCTTTCTCTGTCCTTGTGGGGAAGGCCTCAACCCATCAGAAAGTACACACAAAAACAAGGGGATATTTGTAGCCTTGGCAGGACGGGAGTTCTGTAAAGTCCACGATAAGATCCTCAAAGGGTGCTCCCCCCACATGCCGTACTCTAGGGGAGACTTTGGGTCCCTGCCATGGGTTATTTTGAACACAAATTGCACATTGTTCACAGACTACCTGCGCTATACTGGAGAGTCGAGGGACACAGAAGTACTTACTGAGGGTATTTTCAAGAGCAGTCTGTCCACTGTGTGCTCCTTGGTGAAATGGCCTGACAACTGCTGGAGCCAGTGACTCTGGAATTGCTATCTGGCCGTTTGGAAATTTCCACCATCCGGCTTGTAAATAGGGTCCTGTTTCGGTTTCAAACCATGTTTTTTCATTTGGCGTGTAGCAAGGGCTCCAGTTTGTCAGCAGGCTAGGATGCAGCGCCATGGTTATTGCAGTTGTTTTTACAGTTTTCTTTTGTTGCTGAAAGCTTTGATTCTTGATCTGCTTTGCGGTTTCCTTTGGCAGTTATCTCATTTGCCTTTTGATGTCCTCTGCAATGTATGGCTGTTACCTCTTTTGGTGTCCATACAGTGTCTAGTAGCTCTAGAATTTCATTGCCATATTTTACATCTTTTCTCCCTGAACTGATTAAACCTCTCTCCTTGTATAAGCCCCATGCACATGCAAGGTAGCAAAAGCATACTTGGAGTCTGTATTAGCGCGTAGCCCTGTGACTAGCTGGAGGGCTCAACTGAACGCAATGAGTTCTGCTTTTTGAGCTGAAGTGCCTATCGGCAGAGGTTTCACCTCAACTATGAAGTTTAAAGTTACCACCGAATAGCCTGCGAAGTGCTCTCCTTCCTGAATGAAGCTGCTCCCATCCATAAAGTACTCGACTTCAGGGTCCCTGAAGGGCTGGTCTGTTAAATATGGACAGCTACAGAACACTTCATTTTTTATTTCAATGCAATCAGGATCTGACTGTCCTGGCTCTACATGTAGTCAGGTTGCTGGATTTAGGGTCTTTACTACCTCTAGGCAAATTCATAGGTTTTCACAGAGCATTCCCTGATATTTGACCATTCAAGCATTGGTTAGCCAGTATTGCCCCTTGTATTTCATTAAATTTATCACAGCATGAGGCACCCTGACAGGTTTTGTCCCATAGTTAGTCAGCTTCTGTTATCAGGAGTGCCATGGCTGCCAGGGCTCGTAAACAAGGCAGCCTGCCTTGAGCAACAGAGTTTAGTTGCTTGGATAAATATGCCATGGGTCTATGCCATGACCCTAGCATTTGAGTCAAGACCCCTACTGCAGTGCCAACACATTCATGCACATATAAAAAGAAGGGCTTAGTTACATCTGGGAGTCCCAGACCAGGTGCATTGGTGAGGGCCTGTTTAATTTGTTCAAACTTTTTCCCATAGCAGTTTTCCATTCACCCTCATTTGTGGCTTTATAGAGGGGTTTTGTCATGATGGAGAAGTTATGTATCCAAATTTTACAGAACCGCACAATCCCCCAAGACTCACAGATTTGATGCCAGGTAGTTGAGACTGGAATTGAACTCACCAGGGCCCAGTTGGCACTGGCCTTGGTACAAAGGAAAACCTAGATACCTAACTTTTTCCTGATATATTTGGACTTTTTTCTTTGAGACCTTGTAACCTGCCTCCCATAAAAGGGTGAGCAATTGCTGTGTCCCTTGCATACAGTTTTTCTTGGTTGGTGCTGCCAACAGCAAGTCATCTACATACTGGAGTAAGATACAGTCACACTGGTTTGCTGGAAAGGTTTTTAAAGCTGAGCCTAGTGCCTGACCAAAGCTGGTTGGAGAATTATTGAATCCTTGGGGCAGCCGGGTCCAAGTTAACTGTACCTTGGTACCTTTTGTCAGGTCCTCCCATTGGAAAGCAAAGATCGGCTAGCTTCTTGGGGCCAGGCGGATGCAGAAGAAGATGTCATTAAGGTCCAAGAAGGTGAAGAAAGCAGCCTCAGTAAGGATGAGACCCAGCAGCATATGTGGGTTTAGGATGACGGGTTATAGAGTGGCCACAACCTGGTTTATGGCTCACAAGTCTTGAACCGGCTGGTAGTCATCCGTGCCTGGCTTCTGTGCTGGCAACAGAGGCGTATTCCAAGCAAACTGACATACCCGGAAGATTCCAAAATGCCAGAACCTCTCCCAGTGCTTGTGGATTCCTATTTGTTCTTTGTGTGGGATGAAGTACTGCCTCTGATGGACTGGCTCATCCCCTGGATTCAATTCCACAATCACAGGGGCTATATTTCTTGCCAGTCCTGGAGAATTGTCCTCTGCCCACAATCTCGGTACTTGAAATGCAGCTCTGGAGATTTTTGTGAGGCCTCAGTTAGGCTATAGAGCTGCCACTACTCTTCCCAAGGGACAGTGAGGGTCATGATTTTAGCCTCTGGGCCTCTTAATCTTAGAGTTACATGATCTGGAGAATGAAAGGTTATTTGAACTTGAAGCTTTTCCGGGAGGTCCCATCCCATCAAGGCTATGGGGCAATCTGGGCGATATAGGAACTCTTGTATGACTTCATGGTCACTATGAAGTTGCAGCACCATGAAGGGATGTCTGGCTTGATGCCCAGTGACTCCCATAACATTAGCCTGTTTTTTGGGAGAAGGGACCTATAGGCTGGGTGATCATGGAGTGTTCAGCTTCCTTGTCGACCATGATTTTCATACGTTGGTCCCCTACTGTCATGCTGACCATAGGTTCCTGGGGAACTAAAGATAATAGGGGGCCCAGTCTGCCCTATTCTTGTTGCAGTCATTTCATAGAGGCCAGACCCATAAAGCCGTTAGAAGTTCCTGTTGATAAGTGGAGCCTTGTGGGCCATTTTTCTGTGGGGCTTCCTCAACAGCTATTTGTTGGGGGCATTCACCCTTCTAGTGGCCTTCCTGGTAACAATAGTCACACTGGTTTTTCCCTAACTTCATAGGGGGTTGCGATGTCCCTTGTGTAGGCTGATAGATGGGGCTCAGGGGTCGTTGAGCAGGCTGAGGCAGTCCAGGTCTCACTCTGGGAAATTTCTGACCTGGCTCTCTTCTTCTCTAACCTCTGCCTCTGTTTCCTCCCAGTGGGCCTGTTTTTTGGTACCCCAAATGGCAGCAGCAAGCATGGCCATTTTCTTTCTCTGCCTTCAGTCCGCCTCTTGTTGAGCCTCTTTGTCCCGGTTAATGAACACTTTAGTGGCAACTTCTAGCAGGTGGCTGGCACTCATTTCAGCAAAGTCCTCTAATTTTTGTAGTTTATGTCAAATATCCCCTGGGACTGTCAGGCAAAAGTTGCATTTACCATACGCTGATTTTTCAGTTGCCTCTGGGTCAAAGAGTGTGTATAGTCGAAAGACTTCACAGAGTCTCTCATAGAATTGGCTTGGGGTCTCGTCAGCTCCCTGGAACACCTCAGAGACCTTGCTCATATTTATGGCCTTTTCCCTTCCTTTTCTCATACCTCCTAGGAGGACCTTCCAATACCATTCAAGCATTTGCAGCCCCTGGTTACTGTTAGGGTCCCATTCGGGTCCTCTTCTGGGAACTGATTTTGAGCATACGCCTGGGTGGTGAATGTTCCAGCTGGGGCATGTTCCTCTAGCCATTTTATAGCCCCCTGTGTAATTCCCCGATGCTGCTCAGTATTGAATAACATCAGGAGGAGTTGGTGGTAGTCTGCCCAGGTTGGCCTCAGGGTATGGATAATGGACTGTATTAAGTTGATCATAGTCAGAGGCTTTTCCACGAAAGACAGCATATGATTTTTCCAATTCAGGAGGTCTGTGGTGGTGAAAGGTTGGTACACAAATGTGCATTGTCCACCTTGGATCTGGCCTTCTTGATCATAATAAATAGGTCCCCTAGTTTCCCTTCGTGGCATCTGGAAGGCACCACAACATTCTCTTGATGTGAGGTTAGACATACATCCTGGCAGCTGCTTTCTGAGTGGGGTGTGAGGAAGCAGAACAGGTGGCTCAGGTGTGGCCTCTGAATGTTTAAGAGATGTGCTAGGGGTACATTCCAACTGTGAGCCTCTAACAGTGGCTGGTGCCATAGGAGCAGGCAGCAACAGTGGGTATACTGAAAAATAAGGGGGTGGGATTTCCATTTCATCAGCCAGCACTGGCTTATCAGCTAATGCTTCAGACTCTAATGGACATTTGGACCGGGCTGTTTTGAGGACTACCATAATTTTGCAATTGTCTTTCCAGCAAGCTTTTAACCAAGAGGGCCATGCAAGGATCGCATCCTGCCAACAGTTGATGTAAGGGAATTGGTCTGGGTGACCTGGCTCTCCTGCTATAATTGTATATATTCTCCTAATGGTTTTTCTAAGGATCCCTCTGATGGCCATCTAACCCCGAAAGAGGGCCAATCTATTTCACAGACACATGGAGCATTCTCTGAGACAATTTGACACCATAACAATCTCCACAGAAATATTTGTCAATTTTTTAAGCATACAAGCAAGAGGGGTAGTCTTACTTTGGTTTCCACTCATTTCCTCCCCCTAACAGACAGCAGGCACTCAAAAATGAGGGAACGGGGAGTATGGGAAACAGCTGCTTCGTTCTCCTACAGCCATACTCCTTGCAGAGATATTTCAGACACCTCTTAGCAATTGGCGCATTGGTATAAACCCAGACCAACCCTGTGACGGGATTGGGGCCACCTCAGCTGTATGAGGTTGTCACCAGCTTAGATCGGGACTTAACACTCACTTCAGCCCTTTGATCAGGTTGGAACCCTTCTGCTATCCATCTCATTCACACACAATCACACAGCACATTCTCCAACCTTCCACCTTAATCTTAGGAGTCAATGGGTTTATCTCAAGACTGTTTTCTTCCTCTGCCTTTCAGTCCTTTCCGGTCAGACTTGAGACTACTAGCGGACTCCAGGAAGTGATCAATCTCCCCTTCTGCCATCTACTGGCAGGTCTATGCAAAATCCCTTGTTCCTACCCTTTCTGTCGGGCATTGCTCCTCACACCTGTTCCCGTGCCTCTTTCAGGTCCCTGTGTTTTTAAGATCCGAGACTTGGTTCATTGGGAGGGGCCTCCCTCCTATGGATCAAAAGGTCCACTGTGCACCAGGTGAGATTGCCTCTCCCATTGCCCCAGGGTTCGTACCCCGATGACAAAAGAGGTGGACTACACCATCTCTGAACTCTCCGTTTCCCGGCCAATGCACCAAGAAATGTTGCAGGAAAACAGAGAGACTGTGACACCAAGGCTATCTTAGGAAGCAGCATTTTATTGGCGCGAGCGCAACTCAGCAGGCTAATGCTCCAAGCCTGAACAACCCGGAGAAAGAAGAGAAGGGTTTTATATGTTAGATTAGGTAAGGGAGGAGGTTGGGTAGTATGGCTATACATTTTTCTTTGGAATTTGCAAGATTGTATTTAGCAAAACCAGATTTTCGAAGAGCAAATTGTTTCCAGGATATATGTGACAAGCAGGGGTTATAAACTGATAACTTCACAAAGAGAGGATGCAGGGCAAGGTTGTGAATCGATTACTATCTTGCACTTACAGGAAAGTGGCTGTGGCTATTTGTCTTTCTCACATCCCATATTTAGCAGGCTTGGAGCTTGCAGGTTGATTTTTTTTTTAAAAGGAATAATTTTAACTGTTTTAGGCCCTTCTCTGCCACAGAGGCTACAATGAGCTGGAGCATGCCACTGCACTCCAGAAAGAAATGGGTCTTTTAATATGTAATAGAGAGGAGGATAGAGAATGTATCATGTGTGTAAAGTCCATAACCTGCCTGGTCTAAAGTTGGCACCAGCAATCCATTCCTCCATTTATGGAACAAAGATATACTGTAGGAGACAAATGTGGCTCCTGTCCTCATATGGCTTGAATTCTCACTGGGCAGTCAGTCAACTGCCGACAGTGCTACCAGGCCACAATGAAAGGCAATTTCACCATAGCTTTTTCCAATTTGTCAATGAAATTAAGGACCCTGTTAACACATAGCTGGCAAAGAGTAAACCCGGTAAACAAGTTAAGCTCTTTGCAGGGGAGCCTGATTCTGTTATGGGCTTGACTTTCAACCAGGGATGATTTTGCCCTTCAGGAAATATTTGACAATGTCTGAAGACATTTTTGGATGTCTTAACTGCAGAAGAGGGAAAGTGCTATTGGCATCTAGTACGTGGAGGTAAGGAGTGCTGCTAAATACCACACAAGGCACAGGACAGACCCTCCTAACCAGTAATTATCTGGACCCAAGTGTCAGTAGTGCTAAGGTTAAGAAAGCCTGTATTATGGGAACTGAGCCACTGTGCTTACTGGTGAGTAGGGATGTCTTCAGGAGTCGTGGTGTGGGAGTCATTCTCACTTGTTTAGGCAAGTCTCCAAAGCTCTCAGTTTCAATTTCCTCATCTGCAAAATGGGTATAATAGTATCTTCCCACCTCCATAATTGGTCACGATGTGCAAATCAATCCAAAGATGAAAAGCTTTAAGAATTAGACTAGGTGGACAATTTTAAATGGGTAACTTTCTGTTATTATTATTGGCCTTTTCATAAAATTAAAAAAAAATTGCCAGCAAACTTCAAAGATTCTGTTAATTAAAAGAGACTTATCAAAAACAACATTGGTATAATTATGGCACCAGCACCCAATTTTCATCACTAGGAATATGGTTCTTATGGGGGGCTTGCATTATAATATCACAGGTTCAAAAGGGAATCAAAATTAAATTAGTTTCTTTATAGTGCCAACATTCCAAACATCTGATGTAAAAATAAACAGAGAATATATTATGGCTACATATTATTCATTCTGTTTATAGATACTTCCCTTTTCAATACTGTCCCAGACTCACAGAGCCAATAATACAAACCATGCCAAGAATCACAAATTGTGTCTTGCTTGGTACTTGACTATTTTTCCAAAGTTATCAAGGTTCACTTGAAAATCAACATGCCGGTAGCTATTACAGAACACGAGGAGATGAGTCAGTCATTTCTTTTTCCGTGTGAGTTCACACCTCAATATTGGTGCCTCTCATAGAGGACCGTTTGTCTTGTAGCTTCATTCTTTAGGCTAGCCTTTTGTCTCCTTTGTAACCCCAGCACATAATCTGTTATGAGTCCCAAGTGGGAAGGCTATGCCTCATCCAACTTGTAGATTTGCAAAAACTGGGTGTGCAGTGTACATCAAGTGAGTTGAGTTCTAAGAACACTTCTCAAGGGACTTCTTATCACTCCCAGTCTTCCTTTGCTCTCCTTCATCTCTGCAGACATTTCTGGTGAGTATTTATCAGAGGACATAAATGTAATCCCTGTCCTCATGTTGCTTGCATTCTCATTGCGCAGTCAGTAAGCTGAAAACTGTTACTAGATCATGCCATTGGGCCATAATAAAAGTCAGATTTACCATAGCTTTGTACAGTTAAAAAAAAGAGTATCCTACTAGCTTTTCTGTTGGAATACTAGAAGATCAGCACAAGCCCCATCAAATTGGATTGATTTCCTAAGTCCCATTGCTGTTGGAGAAAACAGGGCTTCACACTAGAGGGCTGTGGCTTCAACAATTACACAGACTTGGACAGTAGTGACAAGAAGCAAAATAGGAGCTGAGACATTGGTGACTTTTAAAAGTAACTTAAGCTAAAGAACAGTAGTGCTAAGCCATTCTTTGAGATCCTTTCAAAAAATCTGATTAAAATAAAATAAAGAAGAGTTTGATCAACAGAACCAAGGTTTTCTTCAGTGCTTATTAAGCACTAAGTCCTATAGTGTTGGATTATGTAATTATGGAGATAAACAAACCTTGGCCCCTTTACTCAAAGAACTCATGGTCTACTGGAGGATTCAAAGATGTGACAAAAAGGATCTAGTGTGGGCTTTTTTTTCAGAAAGTTGAAAAATGGTAATGATCAGACTGAGCATGCCTACCAAAAGCAGCCAGCCGTCTTGCAAAGCAAGATGCAAATTCTCCTGCTGGAAGAAACTGGCAAGGGAAAATTCCCATGGCACTATAAGAACATGGTACTTTAATCTCTGACCCTGCCAACATCTCCAGGCTTATCTATGGGTAACCCCTGATATGAGTCGCACTTATTAATTCGTGTCATTGCAGTTCATGACCACATGCCTGTGTGTCATTTACTTCCCAAGCCTTGTCCTATTTTCTCTTTAAGACTCTTATTAAGCATAACCTAGTGGGTGATGTTCAAGATGCCCAATGAGGCCACCGGGGGGATCTGCATAGACAAGAAATGCCCCTCCACTGGTAACATCTCCATCTGAGGGTTAATGCTGTCTGATGTGATGATCAAAATACAAAGATGCAGAGGTTCACCTGCAAGTACAATCACTTTGAGAACCACTGCAAGAATATGTCTGTGTACCTGTCTCCCTGCTTCAGGGACATTCCAGATTGGTGATATTGTCATAGCAGAAGAGTACCAGCCCTTGAGCAAGACTGTGCACTTCAGTGTACTTAAAGTCATCAAGACAGTTCCAAAATTTCTGAGACAGGACACCTGCCCACTCTCCAAAATGAAATAAATTGTCTTCTCATTCACTACCAACAACAACAAAAATCTGAAGTGGAATAAAAGTTAACAGAAAGACATGCATGCATTGTCTGTGTCTAGAAGTACCAGGGAAGTCATGATCAACCAGGTGATGTTCAGTAAGTGTCTTAAAGGGAAAATAGGAATAAGCATGGGGAGTACCTGGCACATGGAAATATGATGATGAACTGCAATGGCACAAACTGAGAAGTATGACTTATATCAGGGGCTATCTATAGATAAGCCTGAAGATGTTGACAGGGTCAGAACTTGAAGAACCATATATTCTAGGCTGTGATGTTTAGGTTTTATGGAATGTATCAGTAGTTTCCAAATGCTGGCATTTCACGTTCCAATAAATTATCCCCAAATAAGAAGGATGTTCACATAGTGTGTTAGTTTTTTTCTATTGCCATAATAGTACATTAAGAAACAAATTTGTGACCTACAGTCATCATCTGCAGCAGAGATTCTCAGTGAAAATTATTTTATATCTCAGTCTTGCCTTCCTGGACACACCTAAAACTAAACTGCAGACTCCTTGGCTTTACTTCAGGTCATAAGAATTGTTGTGGCCAATAGTCTGGGACTTGGGTCACTTTAAAGTGAAAGCAGGAATATCTTTAGTGCATCTTCCAGCTTTCTTCACAATGATGTTGGAGGGCCATGTGGTTTAGATGGTATTACTACAATGTATAAGCAAGTAGTTTAAACTCTTGCATTACTACATGAAAAATGAAGTGATTCTTGAAAGTGCTACTAGAACAGTAGC
The DNA here is from genome assembly GCA_963574415.1 of Tarsius wallacei. Taxonomy (NCBI): domain Eukaryota; kingdom Metazoa; phylum Chordata; class Mammalia; order Primates; family Tarsiidae; genus Tarsius; species Tarsius wallacei. The sequence goes on along the minus strand of CAUYQG010036262.1, from coordinate 14,537 downwards.
AATCTTTTTTGAGTAAGAAATCAACTTTCATGTTAAGCCTCTGGGAGTTGGGGGCTTGTTTGTTACTGCACCTGAGCGAGTCTCTCCTGACTAATACATTATCATTTCATAAAAAGAATATACTTGCAAATTTTTAAACAAAAAAGAAAATAATCCCAGAACAATGTGCAAGTCTTTCAATCTGGTAAGTTTGCTATAAAAAATTAGTCTCTATATTGTACTTTTTTCTTGCTTGACTCTGGACTAATAAGGCTATTTTAGGATAAACATTATTCATTAAAATAGAATATAGATAATTTGCCAAAAGAGGGGGACTGAAGGGCTTGAGGAGGGTGGTGGTTGTAACATGGTAAGACTTAGTTTAGAGAGATCAACCTACTGTTCATAGATGGGAGCTAGAAATAGCATGAAAAAAGATAATGTCAAAGATGAGATGTTTCAGAAGTGGATAAGCGGAATATAGTAGGTAGAAGAAAAAAAAATGGCTTGCTGCCAGAAAGATCAGCTCTAAGACTATTGGAGTTGTCTTAGGGATGATAGAATAAGCATTTTATAAATAAAATGCCAGATTTTAAAAAAATTGCTAGTTGTTGTACTACCACTACCTTTTGTTCTCAAGGGACACCTCCATGGATCATCCTGAGAACTGTATTCTTCTGCCAAAGAACGTCCTAAGTTGCTATACATTATGGATCATTCTAAACCAAAAGTTTATTATGACAGCACTTTAGGATGAATATAGTCAGAGTCCATGTTTTATCAGTGGATTATAAATTCTGATTCTCATGTCTAGTTTTGAAGAATCTTTGAAAGAACACAAATATACAGACTTTCAACAGAAGAGAAAACAAAATTGGTAACTTCTAAGTGGAAAAGGACTTATAACATTGATGTCATGTCTTAGGAGGACAATGCTTTTCAATTGTTATCAAACAGCAAACAGCTTATTGGGTCTGGACTCTAGATTCTAAACCCTAGATTCCAGAGCATACCAGGTCTTAAATGAAAACAAACACAAAAAAAGGTGTGAGTACCAGACAGGCATTAGGAATTCACATTTAAGTGGACATAACCAGGTTTCATTCTGTACCCAGAGTACTCTTCTCCTTCCAGATGATTCCAGGAGGGAAGCAGAATGCCTTTCAGCAAGCGTGGCATTTTTCCTTGCCACTTGACAGCCAGAATTCTGTATAGGACAAGGATATGGATGGGAAATCCTGGGGGGTATGCCTCACCAGTTCTAGTTTCATTATTTCATTTTGGCCAGAAACATTGAGCATTTTGCCAGCTCTGCCCTCAGGGTATCTGTAATTCCTAAACTCATTGTGGAAATAGGGCAGCTGTTAGATAAATTTTACTATCTTGATGTGGATTTTAATGCATCCTTGTCACCTAATTTTTTTTACATCCATTCATGTATACTTTGCTCTTGATAGAATGAGTGTTCCTCTCTCTGTTTAGAAGGTGTCTCTTATCCCTCTTTGGAGATCTTTATTTGTGTGTGCACACACAAAAACCCACATATAATCACACACACTATGTAGAGAGCTCTGTCTCATCCTTGCCATCTCACACTCACCATCTAAACTTCCAGCTTGTCAGCACTTGCCTTTCTTTGCCTGAGATATTTCTCTGGCCATGGAAGCCTATTCTGACCTTGCACAGGCAAGCAGAAAATGCTGGAGAATTAACACTCTCCACTCCCAGGAGCAACCTCTCAACTTATAGGTATCAGGAAGAATAGATAAAAACCACAGCTTTCTCATCCCTTGGAGAGAGTTAGTCCAAGGTGCTCACTCAACACCACTGCTCAGGGCTCCCTATTGGGATACAAGGTGCTTAGTGTGGTAACCTTCTTTATATTGGTAATTTATTGACTGTCCTTCCCTGGTGTCTCACTTCTCCACCTCTCTACTGGTGTTTCCTCCATCTCCCAAATAAACTACTTGCACTGGACTCTTTATTTCAAAGGCTACTTCTGAGGAAACTCAAAGTAATACACACACACACACACACACACACAGAGAGAGAGAGAGAGAGAGAGAGAGAGAGAGAAATTACAGCCTCTGAGAGTAAGCTTTCTCTCTTCGCCATCTTAATTTGCCAAAGCACAGGATCAGTACCTTTCTATCTGATGGTTTGTGCTTTTTTGTCCATGTCAACTTCTCTTAAGGGTTGCAAGTTCATAAAGGGCATTATCTAAATTATTTCTAACATGTTTTCCATAAAACCTATCTCCATGTTGACAAAAAAATGGAATAATACTTAACTTTGAACTTTGAAATATAAACCTAATACATGCTGTCACTGAAACTCAGTTGACAAAGAATGAGTCACTTCAAATAAAACAAACCTTATTATTTTGAACAAGATTATTTCTAAAGACAATTCATTTTGATTTTGCAAGACATTCAACAACACTATGCACAATGTATTTATGCAGGACTTAATGAAATCTAGGCCAGGTGATATCCCAGTTGCCTAAATGTATAGTGGATTGAACATTCATAGTCTACTGGTAAGTGGTTCAATGACAACCTTGTGTGAAGCTTCCTGAGGGTATGTCAGTTCTCTGACATTGATCTTTGCCTATAATATATATATATATATATATATATATATATATATATATTTGTGAGAAAACTTTTTTCTCACTCACTAACTTATGGACTGGCTGAAGTATGGGTGACGATTTCTGGGCTTGACTAAAGTTCACTGTAAACTGAGATCTTTTGTATTTAATATTAACAAGCAATATAAAGAATTATAAGTATATTTATTAGATTTATAAATTATAAAAGCTGGGAGAGGAGAAAGCTAAGATGTTTTCTGGTAAAATCATGAGTCAGTATATCCTTCATATATTGAAATAACTGACTGAAACCAACCAGATTTGTTTAAAAGAGGCCAGTGCAAAGGGTCTAAGACTGAGATCAAGCAATTTACATTAAAGTAAAACAGCTATGACTGCACGTCTAATCATACAAACAAAGATTTTTGTGGTTAATAGAATCAATATTATTCCATAAGAACTAAAATACCAGGGGGGACTCCCAAAAAACATTGTTTATTAAAAATTACACATTTATTCTTACATGTTTAAACTTTATTCACTTTTAAAGTACTCTCCATTAAATGCAATACACCTACTGAGACACTTTTTCCACTGCTCTAAACAGTTTTTGAACTCATCAATTTTGATGCTTTTCAATACTTCTGCCTTTTTACTTCACTCCTTCCACATCAGCAAAACACTTCCCTTTGAGAACACTTTTTTATCTGTGAAACAAAAAAATGTCACTTGGGATGAGATCAGGTGAATAGGGAGGATGGGGCATGGGGACATGCCATTTTGGTTCAAAAACTGCTGAACACTCAGCATGGTGTGGGCAGGTGTGCTCGTAAATCGCCATAATGAAATGGGCAAATGCATTGAAAGAATCACACACACACACAAAAATGTCACTGAAGCTAAACGCAGCTTCTCATAACAATGCTAGCTGGAGCACTGAAGCCAATGAATTTCTAGAACACTTACCTAGCAGAGGAAGCCTGTCCCAACGAAAAAGGTAAAGTTTCTTTTTGGGGTCCCTTCCAGTATTGTGGTTAAAAATAAAATCTCATGCAATCTTAGAAGGCATTGATAGGCATAAAATTTATTCTTCTGAGAATCAGATTCTGACTCTCCAAAAAACATGTATTTTTTTAAGCTCTTCTCAGCTCCTTCAAGCTCCACACAAATAGTTCTGGGGTTCCTCAGAGGGAGTCTCACAAGCTCCCAAGCAGTGAGTAGAGTCTACTATATTTTTTTAATTTTAAAGATGTGGGGTACAATTCAGGGCTAAGTATACAAATGCTCATTATGCAGGTACCCTTGTTGATGGGGTGTGACCCTTCTCCCTCAGCAGATTCCCACTACTTCCAATTCTACTTCTCCCCACCGCCCCAGCCCCGGCAGTTTCCCACTACTGTCAATCCTTTTCTTATAGTGTTACGATAATTGTTCAAGGTCTGCTTAAGAGTGAGCATATGTGATACTCAGTTCTTTGTTTCTGTGATGGAGTACTCAATATTATAGACTCTAAGTCCATTCGAGTTGCTGTGAAGTTCATAATTTTTTCTTTTTTATGACTGTGTAATATTCCATCATGTATATGTACCACATTTTTTTTTATCTAGTCCTCTTTCGAAGGACAGCATGATTGGTTTCATGTTTTTGCTATTGTGAATAATGCTGCAATAAACATGCGTGTGCAGGTATCTTTTTCATAGAATGATTTGAGTTCCCAGGTATATTCCCAGAAGGGGAATTGTGGGGTCATATGGAAGGTCGATTTACTATTCTTTTAAATTGCTCCATAGCAATCCACCAATACTGCTCTGTGTTTCCTGAGGAGTCTATTTTATATCTCCCAAAGCCAGCAAGATGGGGTTTTTACCCGCCCCCCATCCAGATGTAGCTCTCTCAGAACTCAACTTAAGAGATTACATCAGTGCTCTGTGTCCACTGAATCCTACCTGAAGATAGGATTCCAGAAGATACTCCACCTGCTTGGTTACATAAACCGTAGAATAAGGCTATCTCATGCTCTCAATGAAATAGGCAAATTACAGTCCCTGTACAACATTGTTACTTGGGTTTGAAGAGAATAGACCAGAGTTCACAGGTGGCAGACAGTTTTCTAAAACTGACTTCTCACACTGACCTCTCATACTTGTATGGAACTTCATTTGATCATCTCTTCCTTTAGCAAGTCCCATGCAGATAAATCCATCATGTATGCTCCCTCAGGAGCTAGTGGGCCTGAATTCTAGGATAGACATAGCTAAGGCCAAACTGGGACTCTCTGCTGGAGTCAATCCCAGGGTGTTTAAATATTAACCCAGGTAATTACTTAATTACCTCACCTTGGCCAAGTTGGTTTATCTTTCAAAGTCTCAGTTCCCTTATTTGTAAAATGAGGATACCAGTACTACTTCAAAAGTATTAATTGATTTTTTGGATGGCTAACTGAAAAGCTACACTGGAAATACTTAGTACAGCATTGTGTACATACTCAATTATTACTAGTATTCTACTACCCTAGATTATGTGGCATTTACTGCCCACAGAGGCATCTGTGATAACTTCAAAAAGTCTGCATATAAGGAAAATGACCTATAGGCTAGTGTTTGTACCAACCACCCAGGAGTTTTTGCTAACAGATGTTTAGACCATGTATGATATTTTACACTCGGCAAAGCCAATACCATAGACACAACGAGCAATTCTGCATAAGTCACTTGAAACAAATGTAAGCAACAGTGTTTTACATGACATGGGCAGCATGGGGTGCCATGTTAGTTTCTTATGTTTTCCAGAGCAATCTTCATTTATTGTGAGAGGGAAGGATTGGAACAAGATGGAAAAAGAGCTCTAGACACCTCTACTGAATAGTTAATTCAATTAATTAGGTAATGTAATGGATTTAACTAATCCTGAAGTTTAGTAGCATGATAAAAAAAACAACAGGAACAGTGCATTTGTCAAATGGTATTAAGTAAAGAAATATTTTCGAGTTGCACATTTTTAAAAGCCATAGTCATCTCATTAAAATAATATTTCTTTAAAAAATAATTATTGGCATTATAATTATAAAAATGACCATCACTCTGTCTGCTCTGTTATAAGTACAGACTACCAAATTGTCTCGAGTCACTTAAGAGGCTATGACAAGGTAGAGAACATTTTATAGAGGTAAGCAAACTTGGATGAATTCTACATAGTTGCAGATAGCAGATTCAGAGGTGTAGAAATCACAGGGAAAAATTATTTGTCTAATTACAGAAGGAACTGCATTACAAATTAATACCCCTTAGACTTCAAAGGAATCTTCTAGCTCATGATTTTTTTTCATACGAAGAAACAAATCAGGTTGTTTAACTGACATTCAGTTCTTCTTAGGAAGTATCAGAGGCAGAATACCAAAGTCCCTGACTTGCTGTCTAGTGCTCTTCTGTCTCAGTCTGAGTCTACTCTTTTGCTCAATAGTGGCCCATCTGGCAAAGACACTAAATTATTTTAACAGGGCTTCTCAGATTCTGTGGTGAAGACCCAGTTTTTTCTCCCCCAAATCCTTCATGAACCAATATTTTTTTCTATACCCAGTTAAAAGATGAGTCTATTGACCATGAATTTTGATATCAAGCAATAGCAAATTTTGTAAGGTTTGCTTTCAGTTTCTATACTTATGAAGATGGGTAATGGTTTCTTTGTTTTAAGTCAGTAAAAGTCTACAAATCGAATATCATTCTAATATAAATTCACTGTGATTTTCCTTTTACATTTCTATGGGTATACTTGATTGATTGTGCTTTACAATAGTCCTAAGATTTTTCTCTTCAAAAATGTTTTTAATCCTTTATGAGGTAGACGGCATCTAAGATAAACCCAATAATCCTCACCTTCTGGCATCAAGCTCTCTACAAATTTCCTTCCCTAGAGTGTGGGTTAGACATAGTAGCTCACTTCTAATGAATAGAAGATAGCAAAAATGATGAGGTGTCACTCATGAGGTTATGTTATAAAAATACTTTGGATTCTGTCTCTGGCTTGGGCACCTCCTCCCTCGCTCCCTCTTTTTCTCGGCTTTCCCCTCTCTCAGAGACCCAGCTATTGGGGCAAGAAGCTGACAAGTAGTGAGAAGTCCTATGGTTAGAGTCACTTGAGAAGCACTTACCCAGCTACGGCCAGTGGGGACCTAAGACCTCTTACCAGCATCCATGTGAGTGAGCTTGGAAGCAGATTCTCCCCCAGTTAAGTTTTGAGAAGACAGCATCCAATATCTTGATTGCAACCTCATGAGATCCCCTGAGTCAAAGACCCCCAGCTAAATCCATGTCTAGATTTCTCAGATAAACTGTGAGATAAGTAAGTGTTTGTTATTTTCTGCCACTAAGTTTCAGATAGATTGTTATAAAGCAATAGATAACTAATGGCTCCTTCCATGAGCACAGCCAGGTAAAGCTGTAACCAGCATCCACAATACATATACTTTCTTTTTATTTCCACAGTCAAAATGCAGTAGAACAAATTTGAAACTCTATCCACATGGTTAGGGCACAGCGGTTACACTTCGGGGCTGATATACCCATTCCCCTTGTGCTGGGAACAATGGATACAGATGGCTCATAGCTTCCTTCCTCATTGGATTTCCCTTAGCTGCTGGGAACTACCTCTCCCAAGATTACATTCTCTTCTGGGGGGTGGCTGTGGACATGACTGATTAATGTAAGAACACCAGTTTCTTACCCCCTTGCCTCAATTGGGACAACTCCAAAGGCCATTTCAGCCTTAGAGCTCCTCATGGGGTCAGCTGAGACTACCATTTCAAGAGCTCTGGGGTCAGTTTTCCTTTCTATCCAACATGCTTCTCACTTCCTTACAGGCATATCTCCCAAGAGCACTCCCCAGTAAACCTTCTCATATATGCCAGAGAAACCAATGTAAGGCACTATGTTACTGATTCCAGGATATTGTGTGATAAAAAAAAATCTTCCCAAGTAAGTAGATATAATTCTCCCAAAAGGCTCAGTTTAATTGTCTTTATCAGTTTTAGCATGACCACCGTCCCCCCATGCTCACAGCTCAAGTTTGTCACTCAGGCAGATTAGTGTCACTTAGAGTTGAGGAAATAAGGTGGGAGAGTGAACTCAGTGGCTTGTTTCTAGGAATTACTGAGCTTTTCTTTCTCCAGAGTTGTTCTCACAGGTCAAGTCATTATCTTGGCAGATGAAGCAAAGACATGGCTGACTCCATGTTTGTCTTGGCTGAGCTGAAGAAGCCCCCACCAGATTGAATGTCTCAGGCAGAACTTTTGTTGCACTAAAGAAAAAAAAAATGTGGGCAAGTCGTTCTTTTCTCCTTGAGCCTCCTGCTGTTTGTCAGTCCATCTCTGCCTCCAACTTAGGTAACAGTCTTATTTTTCTCAAGCAGAATCTTTAGAGACAGTATGAGATCATCTCCCACCTTTTTGACTGAGAATAAGAATAAAATGAAGGTTGGAAGGAATAGATAGCTTTTAAATATTAACCCACTGAATGCTTACAATACTCCAAGGATTTCTAAAAATGATTCCTATTCTGTAAGTGAGAAAACTAAAGTTGAGAAAATATGAGTAACTTGGATAAGGTTCCCTGAACTATACATGGTCTAAGAAAAATGATTCAACCAGGATATGAAGCAAAAGGCCAGTGTGTCCTTTGAAAGTACTGCTAAAGCCTTGTCTAACTGGATTATTTCATTCTCTAAGGCAGAGACTGGCAAACTAGGATATATCAGCCAAATCTAGTCCTTAACATGTTGCAAATAAAATTTTATTAGAATACAGCAGTATTCTTGTGTGTATTATCTGTGTTCACTTTTGTGCTACAATGGTAGAATTGAGTAGCAGCAACAGAGACCACATGGCCAACTAAGTCTTAGATATTCACTATCTGGCCCTTTACAGAAAAAGACACATTCTTTCCTTTGTTTGAATTACTATTTACTACTGACTAGTGACCAGTCTCAAAGTCATTTGTTAATGATTTATGCAGTAAAGAAAAGATAATCCCAAAGTGTTCTATCTTTTTACCTGTAGGACGTTAACCAGTGTTGAATCTAAGCTAGCAATTTTATTACAGCATTCTTTCAGTGCTTATATACACTCAGTCTCTCTAATTCTTTTTAACAGGTTTACACATTGTTGGTTCCCTCATTAGTGAATTAAACACATTTTTGATTCACGCTCAGTATTTATTTGTATCAGATGAATATCCTTAAGTTTGTGAAAATTATATTTTGACATAAGCAGACTTGTGATTAAAAAAAAGAAGTAGCTAATTTTAAAAACCTGTTTCTATTCTGTTGCCTTCTCACTGGTGGAAATTAAAAATCAGACATGTTGATGAGCCCTTTCACCATGATGTTAAAATGGAAGAGCCAAAGATCATAAAGATTGTTCCCCCTTCACCTGAGTGTGAGTTCCTTGGGCAAGAGCTCTTATGTAAGTCTAATAAACACATCTTAACAAACAGCTTCATTCAATGATGGCGAAAAAATAAGCAAGTTTCTTTTCAAGCCTCAGCAAGTAGAAATTTATTTGGAAGACAAACTGAATGGCTCAGCTCCTTTTGTTGTTGTTTTATTTTCCACACTCGGAATATTACCAGGATCTAACATCCTTCCAGTCTCCAGAGTTCACCTGGATAGAAGAAGAAGCCTTTTGAGAAGAGCGCTTTGCCAGAAGGTGACTTTTGTAAAAATTACTCATCATTGTATAACATCAAGAGCTTGGGAGAGAGCAAATCAGATGCAAATCAAGACTCCTCTTTAATTTACCTTTGACCAGTATCAAGTGAGATATAATTGTCCTCTTCTGTAATATCAGGATTGTAACCCTTACATTGCATACTTGTGAGAAATTGAAACAATATGTTCAAATTGCCTAGAGTTTAGTAGTTATTCAATAAGGATACATATTGCATATTCTTCCCTCCCATTTAATTGGGTCTTATCATGTATACACATATGTACCCATCTTGATACATTCCATCAGTGTAGGTGCAATTATAAGTTTAGTAGAAGATATAAAACATACTTTAGCAAGGGACTTGGAGACAATAGGAGGTTTCTCTTATTTTGCCAGGATAATCTCTTAGGCTATAGCATGCTTATTTTACTGATTCAAAGATAACATTCCTGCCTCAGCACATAGATGTCTAATGTGATCATTTCTATACCTGGGTTACTGGCAGATTGAAGTCTTAAGGTAGCTCATGAAAAATCCCCTATTCTCCCCTTTCATTCATGGGGGAAATTTTTATATTCTTTATGGGCAAGCATAAGCCTATCAAATTTGTGACTCCCCAGTCATTCACAGAATAAAAATGCTTCCAGCCTGACCAGAAACTCTCAGTACATGCTCACCTGTGTTATAATAATATGCAAATGCCTACAAAACCTCTTCTTTTCTTCTTGGGCCACTTTTCAGCATATATTGTTGACTCTTCAACTGCTGATAGGACTTTCTCATGCCTCCCTTCGGTTTAACAAAAACCTGGTGTCCAATGTAATAGCTACTTCTTTGTGGTTCATGTCATTCATTTCAACCGTTGTCTCAAATGCACTGTGCTAATAGGTAACTCAACTTAAGACCATACAACAGGAGACCAACAGTCTCAGAGATTTCTTCCTAACCTATGTCCTCAAGGCCTCCTGGGAGGTAAAACTGCCTAGATTTCCTAGAATACGTAATATACCTCTCAGGATGGGTGAATTTTACTCTCCAGTGGCTCTTGACCTGTCTATCCCTGAGGCAAGTAAAAATCCACATCCCAGGAAGAATTCTTATGAAAATTGCTTCTCAGTGAGAATGGGGAAGGGAAGATACATTTTCTTGATTAGTTAATTACTTGATCACCTGCCATATATCTAATATATGTTATCTCATTTCATCTTCACACAACCCTGTGAGGTAAGGTATTATTGTCTTCAGTTTATAGGTGAAGAAACAGAAACTCAGAAGGATTAAGGAACTTGTCTTGGATCCTGGCTAGTAGGAGGCAGAGCTACTAAACTAAACCATGTTGCTTTAGCAAACACACTTTCAACAATCCTACTGCAATCCTTCAAATCTCAGGACTAAATCCTTCTCAAACTTCCATAATTTGAGTTGCATTTAATTTTAAAAGCAGTAGAGTAAATTAAGGGATGATGTTCGCCAATTGAAGCAACATTAAAAACAGTATTTTAGAACTTATAGAAACCTAGTGATTGTCAAATTCAACTTCTTTGTGCTAAAAAAGAACAATCTTGACTGGCTCACATTTATTTGGGAAATAAATGTTTTGATTCAATAAAGTTGTCAGGAACACAGTTGATGATTATTCAAGTCACTTGTTTTTGGCCAACTGAATCATTCCAAACCCAGAGCAGAGTAATTTGGTCCAGTTTGTGATTAGAACCCAGCTTCCAGTAGCTTTGGCAAATAGATGTTTTTGAGTCCATCTTTTTCATTCATAGACTAAGCAGAGAACATGTGTGGCCTGGAATATAAGCTTATTTTTCAGAAATTGATTGTGGGATCTTTCTGGTTGATATGTGTGGGAAGAGGTATGTACATCCATACAAACTATGGGGAGTTTTATTATGTTTTTTTCTGAACCTAGTCCAGAGATTCTGACTCAGAATTTCCCATCACTGTTCTCTTTAAAGTAACCCTGCTCCAGATCCCATTTTTCTTTTTTTTTTGAGTTGGAGTCTCACTCTCGCCCAGACTGGAGTGCAGTGGCCATTCCTGGCCACCACAGCTCTACCTGCTGGGCTCAGGCGATCCTTCCGCCTCTGCCTTCCAAGTAGCTGGAACTACAGGCGCGCTACCACACCCAGCTAATTTTTTTATTTACTGTAGAGATGAGGTCTCGCCAAGTTGCCCAGGCGGGTCTCGAACCCATGGGCTCAGGCAATACACTCACCTTAGCCTCCCCAAGCAAGGGATTACAGGCTGAGCCACCGAGCCGGTCTTGGATCCCATTTTTCATTAACCCCTAGTTCCTCTGCAGTTTCTTTGACCTAGATCTTCTAAATTATATCCAAACAGGTTAAGAAAGACTTATTCATATTCCTTGTTCTCAAATCCAGTATAAGCAACTTTTTAAAAAATGGATGAGTTGATTTTAATGAAGGTTGCTCTTGTCAGTTGCCCAAATTTTAAATTGATTCTCTACTGTTGATCATTCTCTTCCAAGAGTTTGGAGAGTGAATGTTCTTGTGGGGCTTATCTGAGTTATCAAAGTGGGAGTAGAAGGGAGTCAAATCTAATTAAAGGGTTAACAAGGTTCATTATCAAATGTCTGCAACTGGAGGGATGCTCTGGAAGACAGTATAGAAGGATGGGGTTTTCAAGGATGCCAGTAATCCTTGAGGATGGAAGGGAGATTGTAAAGCTGTCTGGCTCATTTGGACAAATAGAGAAATAAAATATAATTTTACAATTTTACATCCAATGACAAATTGCAATTGCAAAATTAATTGCTAAGAAGTTTTTAATAGTGGGAGCCTTCAAGCAGAACTCAAGGATCCAATGCATTTAAAATAAGAGGGACACTTATTTTTACTGTGTAACATTTGCAAACTACTTGTATCTTTAATATATAAATATATTGCTTTTCAAATAAAAGAAAACAATAGTTTTATATTTACAGAAGTGTAACCACAGTTGCAATAGTGTAAGATGTGGGACTGAATACAAGTACCCTCAAAGAAACATCATTGGTCACAAATGGAAAGTAAACTACCCAAGGGTGATATTCATAGTCTTTTAATTCTTCATAGAAACTTACCATCTGCTTTGTGGGAGAACATTGCACCCAGGGATATCAGCACCTAGGGATACCAGTATCTATGATTAAACTCCAACCACGTAAGAGGCAATGTGAGGCATTGAAATATTAGTCTAAGTTTTAGAAAACATGACACATTCACATATAAAATTATTGCGGGAATGACATCCAGAAATACTGATACTTGTGAAGAAAGGAGATCAAATCAAAGGATGGGTCTCCATAATGATTGTGAACCAACATGGAGGAGACAGAATGTAAATAAGCCATAAGGACTGGATGAGATATCAGAGCAGTGGGTAGAAAGGAACAAGTCTTTGAGGGCATAACCCCAACCCAATGTGTTGTAAGAAAATGAAGATGGTGTGAATTCCCATTTGGCTACTTTGGTATACACCATCTGACAAAGTAAAAAAGATTTCTTGGGACTTAATTTGGAGTTTGGAGTAGAAACTTGAATGTCAGTGAAGAAATTTTAAAGGAACTATAAATAGTTTGGGTCATGGGAGTAATATGACCATGGTAATATTTTTAGGTTGATTATACTGACTTCTACATGCAGAAAGAGATTTGAGAAAAAGCAAGTGGAAACTTGGAGAATGTCTCTTTCCAGAGGAATAATTGAGATCCAATTGCTTCAGGAAACATGTGGTGAAGATGAGGGGAAAGACCTGGCATTCCAGGCCCGTAAATCCTACTTCAATAACAGCAGCAATGGTTTGACTTGTCAACTGTATTGGATTTCCAATTGACATGTCATTTGAGGAAAGCATTGTGTCCCTAAAGGTGATAATAAATCCATCATTTGAGTGTGAACACAGCAGGCTGAAAATAGGTTGATGGACAGAGATGGGTTTGGAAGGCACTGAAGAAACATGAAAACTTGGCAGGAATCTGTGACTGATTGAACATATAGGAGAAAAGAAGAAACTACAAAATATGACACTGAAGATTTGTATTAAAGTCATTTAGTGGCCATTTTAATCTATATAGAATTATGTGACATTAGCACATCTAGCATACATGTCTTCCTGGCATTTGAGAACATGAAATGAATCCTGCAAGAAACATATGGACAAAAAATGTAAGTTTAAAAGCTTGAATAGGAAAGTTCAGGAAGACATGGGAATTCATTTTCAGAAATGTTTTACAGAGAGAGATGAATGATAACAATAATGACAATAGGTTCCATGCATTGAACACATATATGCCAAGCATACCTGACTGATTCCATTCAGTTAACAGACACTAGGACAAGTGTATTTATTATTTTTTATTTTATAACTGAGAGTCTGTGGCACAGATAGGTTAAAAAATATTGCCCAAATCACAAGGTCATCATTCAACCCAGCAATCTCACTACTGGCATATACTCAAAGGAGCATAAATTGTTCTACCAGAAAGACACCTGCACTCATAAGTTTATCACAGCACTATTCACAATAGCAAAAAAAGGAACCAACATAGGTGCCCATCAATGGTGGACTGGATAAGGAACCATGGTACATAAACACCATGAAATACTACACAGCCATAAAAAAGAAATAAATCATGTTCTTTGCAGCAATTTAGATGCAGCTGGAGGCATTCATTCTAAGTGAATTATCATAGCAACCGAAAACTGAATATCACATGTTCTCACTTATAAGTGGGAGCTAAACACTGGGTACATGAGCATAACTATGAGAACATCAGAGAGTGGGGCCTCCTAACAGGGGGAGGGAGGAGAGCAGGGGTTGAAAAACCACCCACTGGGTACCATGTTCACCACCTGGGTGACAAGCTCAATAAAAGCCAAACCTTAGCCGGGCTCGGTGGCTCAGCCTGTAATCCCACGCCTTTGGGAGGCTGAGGTGAGTGGATTGCCTGAGCCCGCGGGTTCGAGACCCGCCTGGGCAAGCGAGACCTCATCTCTACAATAAATCAAAAAATCAGCTGGGCGTGGTAGCGCACGCCTGTAGTTCCAGCTACTCGGAAGGCTGAGGCAGAAGGATCACCGGAGCCCAGCAGGTCGAGGCTGCGGGGGCCGGGAGTGGCCACTGCACTCCAGTCTGGGAGACAGAGTGAGACTCCAACTCAAAAAAAAAAAAATCTAATCAGCAACCAGCTTATTCTGGGAGGCTACAAGCGTTTAATCCACTAACTGTGCCTTAGGGTTTTGGTTTATATTTAGT
>CAUYQG010036257.1:0-13711 GCA_963574415.1 Tarsius wallacei | reverse complement strand
CTCAGCCTCCCAAAGGCGCAGGATTACAGGCTGAGCCACCGAGCCCAGCTTAATAATTCTTTATGATAGGTAAGTGGGTGGTAAACTTTCTTACTCTTTTTTGGGGCGGGGAGGGGTCAAGGTCTCACTCTGTTGCCTAGGCAGGAGTGTAGTGGCATGATTATGACCTCCTGGACTTAAGTGATCCTCCTGTCCCAACCTCCCAAGTAACTGGGACTACAGGCACACACCACCATGCCTGTAGAGACGAGCCTTGGTCTTGAACTCCTGGGCTCAAGCAATCCTTTTGCCTTGGCCTCCCAAAGTGCTGAGATTACAGGCATAAGCCACCGTGCCCAGCCCTCTTCTTTTTATATCAAAAATTCTTTTATTTTGCCTTCAATCTTTGGCGGCAATTTTGCTAGGCATATGTTTTAAGTGGACAATTATTTTTTCTCCTGTCCTGTTATTGTTGATGAAAAATCTGCTATCATCTAAATTTTTTCCTGGTTAGATATGATAACTTTCTCCCTGAAACTTTTATAATTTTCATTTTATCTTTATGTTCTTATGTCTCACTGCAGTGTGTCTACATCTAGAAATGTCTGTTATCCTGATTGCTTCACGTTCTCTAAGAACCCATGACATTCTTCAGTTCTGGAACATTTTTACATTTCCTTTTTTTATTTCTTCCATTTTGATACTCCAACTAGATACACTTAGAGCTTCTCAATCGAGTCCCAATAATACCTTCATAATTTTTATTCTCCTCTTTGTTCCATCTAGGTGAATTCTCAAATACTGTTTTCTTATCCTATGATGGCTTTCTCTATTGAGTTTTAAATTTAAATAATTATATTTAATATAATTATTAAAGATAATTATATTACATCCAAGATAATTGTTTTTTCTTATAGTCATATGTTCTTATTTCATTACTGTGTAATTATTTCTCATAATTTAAAAATTTGAAATAATTGCTGTGCTTTCATTTATGTCTTTGGGCATATTTAGGGAATTTATAAAAATGTTCTATAAAATAATTTCATCTGAAGTTAGTTCGTGGTCTGATTTTTTTTTTTTTTTTTAGTGTTATGCCCATTTGTCTTACAATTAGTTTTATTACGTATTTTAGATTTTAATTTGTGAGCTCATTTTCTTTTGGAGGGTTTTAATTTCTTTTTTCTTTCTTCCCTTTCTCTCTCTATGCACCTCCTAAACATCTGACATGTTCTCTTCTTCATTGGGTCCCCCCTCCAGTCTTCCTAGCTGAGACTCTTGAAAAGCAAGAGTTATCTGGGAAAAAAAAATTCCATTAGTGTTGCTTTTCTGTATCTCTGGGAGAAAAATCCTCCCTGATAAATTTACAGCCATGGATTTGATTTCACTTGGGTTTGGAGCTTGAATTACAATACTTAGATGGTCTGAAAACATCTATCTTGAAAAATTAACATTAAGGATGGTAACTGCTGGGATCTCTAGAAGTAAATATAAAACACTCTGGAGGGATAAATATTGGATTTTCTCACTAAAGTACTGCTGAAGATGAGCTCACAACTGAAAATTTAGAAACAAAATCCACCATGAGAGATCACAAACATAGCAAATAGCTGAATTAGACCACAAAGAACTTCAGATAATATAACTATCCAATGAAGAGCATAATATTATATATTTAAAATTAAGTAATTAAAATAAGAAATCAAAACATGAGATAAATGCAGTCCCTCAATAAAGAGTGGGAAGATTGTCTTAGTCTGTTTGGACTGCTCTAACAAAATGCCTTAGACTAGGTAACTTATAAATAACAGAAGTGTACTTCTTACAATTCCAGAGACTAGGAAGTCCAAGGTCAAGGCACCAGCAGATTTGGTGTCTGGTATGGACTGCTCTCAGCTTTATACACAGCAGTTTCTAGCTGTTTCCTCCTCACTTGGTGGAAGGGACAGAGAAGATCCTCTGAGCCTCTTTTATAAAAGGACAGTAATCTCATCCACAAGGTCTGTGCTTTCATGACCTGATCACCTCCTAAGTCCCCACCTCTTAATACTATCACATTGGTGATCAGGATGCAGCATGTGAATTTGGAGTGTGGAAAGATAGACACATTCAGACCACAGCAAAGATTTTTATAATTAGCTAAGTAGAACTTCTGGGAGTTGAATAAATCTATGAATAGAAATTAAAATTCAACTGATGGTTAACAAAACAGAATAGATACAGTTAACAAAGGAATTAGTAACTGGAAATGTGAGAAAAAAATAGTGGAAAATGTGAAAAAGCACTTAAGAGGTATGAAGGTCCAATATGCAAAAGGAGTTCCAGAAGAAGAAAACAGACTAAGACAATATTCAACACAATTGTAGCTGTGAACTTTTTATAATTATTAAAAGTCATGGCCGGGCTCGGTGGCTCAGCCTGTACCCCAGCGTTTTGGGAGGCCAAGGCGAGTGAATTGCCTGAGCCCACGGGTTCGAGACCCACCTTGGCGAGACCCGTCTCTACAATAAATCAAAAAATTAGCCGGCGTGGTAGCACACGCCTGTAGTTCCAGCTACTTGGAAGGTTGAGGCAGAAGGATCTCCGGAGCCCAGCAGATTGAGGCTGCGGTGGCCAGGAGTGTGCCACTGCACTCCAGTTTGGGTAACGGAGTGAGACTCCAACTCAAAAAAAAAAAAAGTCATAAATGAGCGTATCTGGGAAATAAAACAATTACCAAGCAGCAACAGTGAAAATAAATTCATACCTAGCTATGTCCTAGTTTAAGTTGTAGAGCAACAATGACAAAGAGAAGAGCATACTTCAGGAATGGTAACCATAAACGGGACCTGCACTTACTGGTCTACCCAAATTATTGTTCTCCAGTTTTGGTGGGGTCCTCCTGACACCTGGTAATCCTGTGTCCGGCCAGCTTCCTTCCCTGTGTTGCAGCTATTCCAAACCCTCATTCCTCAGCTCACCCCTGTCCACCTCTCTCTCATTATGTGGTCGTGCCTCCTACTCCACAGAGATAGTGTGTGGCTTGTAGGTGGAGTCACCTCCATTTTCTGGTTCTGTAAATTTTCTATATCTACATGAGTCCTTCTCTTCTTTTCTTTCCCTATCTTTCTTCTCTTAGGAAAAAGTGACCCCCTTTCTGCTGAAAGCCCATCCTTCCACAGGTGCTCTAAACCCCAACCTCTTTTCGGTGACTTTGTTCCTATCAGTTATTCCATTTTTCTTCTGTGTTTTTAATGTGTCTCTTTCTATTATTTCCTTTTCCTCCGCATAACTCTCCCATCTTAAAACTCCGCCCAAAACCATTGCTCCCATGTTTTCTAGATGACACCGTCCCTTTCCGAGCCAGGCTCCCTGGAAGAGGAGTTTAAGTTCATTATCACTACTCTTTTACCTCCCATTGTTTGCTTGCTTTTCTTTTCTTTTTTTAGATTTGAAAATATAATTTATTTAGAAAGTAAATTAGAGAGCGGGAGAGAAAGACAGATTCTCCTCTCCAAGGTAGAACAGGGGGCCAAAGCTTAGGAAAACATGGCGGCAGCCATAGACCAAAGAGCACATGGCCACACCAGACTTTAGTAAAGCAATGACCTCCCATTGCTTTCTTGATGGGAGTAGCTGCATGGCTCTTGCTGTATGTACTCCTCTAAAATATCCTCCCAATGGTCATCTATCGCTTTGACGTTGCCAAGTCAGAAAATCACTTCTCAGTCCTCATCTTATTTGGCTGCTCCTTTGACTTCCATGATACACACTTTCTTGGCTCTTACCAGCTCTTTCTCCATCTCCTTCACTTAAATATTAGTGACCTTTGAGATTGTTTTCTTGGTTTCCTGCCTGCTTCTCCTCCAAAAATGCCATGTTACAGTCTTGGATACAATTTTAATTCCTGGTTCTACTAATTAGTAGCTGTGAGAACTTGGACACATTTTTTAAAATCTATCTGAGCCTCAGCTTCTTTATTTGTAATTTGATGATGATAAGGTCTAACTCAAAGTGTTATTCGTATTAAATGAAATATAGTATGTGTAAGTGCCCTAAGACAGTGACTGGCAAATAATAAGGGTTCAATATATGGCAGCTGTTTTCTTTTTTTTTTCTTCTTTCTCTCCTCTTAAGCATGTGAATATATGCCTATTAATAAATATAATGAGGGCTGTTTAATATAAGTACAACTAAACAGAAGACATTCTCCCAAAATTGGTTTATCACCTTTAGAAAAACCAGCTTGAGGCCGGGCTTGGTGGCTCATCCTGTAATCCCAACACTTTGGGAGGCCAAGGTGAGTGGATTCCTTGTGCCTGCGGGTTCAAGTCCAGCCTGGGCAATTTGGTGAGACCCGGTCTCTACAGTTAAAACAAAAAAATTAGCCGGGTGTGGTAGCGTGCACCTGTAGTTCCAGCTACTTGGAAGGCTGAAGTGGAAGGATTGCCTGAGCTCAGCAGGTCAACGCTGGGGTGGCCATGAGTTTGCCACTGCACTCCAACCTAGGCAACAGAGTGAAACACCAACTCAAAAAAAGAAAAAAGAAAAACCAGATTGATAAAATGAATAATTTACTACCTGGGTGAAAATGCAACTTTCATATTGCTCGAGGGGGATAGGGAATAGAAAGGCAAGCAAGTTTTTATATTAGTCTTCTGTGTTTTCATATCATAATATTGCTTTTTTACTGTTTATTACTTCAGAAATTTTGAAGAGTCTGAAGATGAGTTGAGAGATGAAGTAGTAGAATCTCTAGAAAAACTCGCGATTTCTAACGAGGAAGAAAAAAGTGAAGAGGCCTCCGGTTCCTCTAAGGACTCTGAAAAGTCAGGAGGTGGGGGGGATGGGCATGCCAAAATCTGAAGAATTAAATGAAGGTTTGGAGGATATTTCTGTTCCATGTAATGACCAAATTCGTATTGTTGATGAAGACCAAGAACATTAACAGTCAGGCAAAATATACAAGTGTGAGTACTGTACTTTTCTTAAATAATAAATTAGTATCCATTAACTATGGGGTTTGTTTGGGTCCAAGTCATCGATGTGCATTTATTGTAAGGGTTTCCTAGTAATCTCAAGAATTTATGAATTTTTCTTTTAATTTAGACAATAGAACTACTTCTGAGTGTAGACATCAATGTCTTTTACTTTAAAATTTCTATTAAAAATCTTTCAGATTAAGTATTGGTAGGCAGAATAATATGGCTCAACACCCCCTCCAAAAGATGTCACATCCTAATTCGTGAATATGTTGCTACAGGGCAAAGTGACAACATTAAGGCTACAGATGCAATTAAGTTTGCCAATCAGCTGACCTTAAAATATAAGGTTCGCTTGATTTATCCGATGGGCCCAATGTTCCTAAGCGGAAGAGGAAAGCAAAAGAGAAAACCAGACAGATGGTAGCATGAAAAGGGCTCAGCCTGATATTGCTGGCTTTGAAGATAGAAGCCCAGGCCACAAACTAAGGCATGCAGGCAGCCTCTAGAATCTGGGAGAGGGAATGAAACAGATTCTTCCCTAGAGCCTCCAGAAGGAACATAGACCTGCTGATACCTCGATGTCAGCATAGCGAGACCCATTTCATATTTCTGACCTGTAGTACTGTTAGATAATATTTTTGTGTTGTTTTAACTATGCTTGTGATAATCTGTTAGGACAGTGATATAAAACTTCATTTATTGAAAATAATGACTCTGCCATTTTATAAAACTGTGATTTTGAAATTTCTTGTTATATTGAACATGCTTTTTTGAAGCCAATGTTGACACGGGAGTGCAGCAAATGAGCAAGGAGAGCAACAAGGCATGCCGAGTTAATTGTGCACTAAATGACCATTTTATTATGTTTTATTCAATTATTTTCTAATAGTTTCAAGTATATAGGTTGTAAATTTCTTGAGGGAAGGACTACATCTTGTCTTTCTATCTTATGATGATCTTTTACATAATTATTAGCACAGTGCCAGAAATGTTTCTCAAATTAATAAGTAAATGCTAATACATTTCCTTTTTAAGACTGTAAGCTTTTTGGGGCAGGAAACTAGACTTAAATTTTGTTTTTATATTGATCATGACAATTTCAATGTTGAACATGTGCCTGGAGCTTAATAAATGTTTATTTAAATGCTAGGAGTTGTGTCTGTTGCTAGGAAGGAGAAGATGGTTTTATTTCAAGGTGATAGAATTCCGCCTGAAATATTTGCTCTGTAATAAAACTGAAACTAAAATGGCACATTGATACATTGCTGAACCAAGAAAACAAGGATGAGGGGTTGATCAGATTATTTCTAAACTCTGCTTCATATTTACATTTGGTACAATTGTCATTAAGGGTGGGGAAGGTCGGGCTCGGTGGCTCAACCTGTAATCCCAGCACTTTGGGAGGCCAAGGAGAGA
This sequence comes from Tarsius wallacei, assembly GCA_963574415.1. Taxonomy (NCBI): domain Eukaryota; kingdom Metazoa; phylum Chordata; class Mammalia; order Primates; family Tarsiidae; genus Tarsius; species Tarsius wallacei. The sequence continues at coordinate 7,352 of CAUYQG010036257.1, read as the reverse complement.
GGAGAGCCCACGCCCGTAGGCTCAAGATCAGCCTGGGCAACTTGGCGAGACCTAGTCTCTACATCAAAAATTAACCAGGTGTGGTAGCACGCGTCTGTAGTTCCAGTTACTTGGAAGGCTGAGGCGGAAGGATCGCTGTAGCCCAGCAGGTCGACGCTGGGGTGGCCGTGAGTATGCCACTGCACTCCAGCCTGAGCGACAGAGTGAGACGCCAACTCAAAAAAAAAAAGGGCAACCCCCTTGGATTCCCTCCCACTTTGGGAGCTTTTCTGTCCTCTTAATAAATCCTGCTTTCTGGAAAAAAAAAAAAAAGGTGGGGAATACAAGTATCAGGAGTCACCTGACTCTGAGATGTGTCATTTTTTTGTGATGTTATTTCCTGATGCTTGACTTTCAAATTCATGTGTTCTACTCTTTTAGGGAGACCACTCAGTATGCTCACATTCTGAGGCTGTATTTAAAATGTTCTCACTATTGTGTTCATTTCAAACTTGGTGACACATGGCCCTTAGATCGGAGCATCATTAATTCTGCAACTCTTTAGTATTCAGTGTATATGCATGTTTATTTACTTTCAGGGCATAATCTGGTTCAAAAGCAGTAGAATCACTAGTGTCTTCGTGTAGCACTCACTTATGAGAAATGAAGCATGAGAAGCATGATTCCTGAAAACCCCCAAAATTCACACACCAAGTCAATTAAATGCTAAAAAAAAAAAGCTTGAGAATATTTTGAGATAAGCATATATCAGGTTTACTCCCGTTTCAAGATGGCTTGACTAAAGTCTCTTTTATTTTTATTTTATTTTATTTTTTTTTGAGTTGAAGTCTCACTTTGTCACCCAGACTGGAGTGCAGTGGCCGCTCCCGGCCACCGCAGCCTCGATCCGCTGGGCTCCAGCGATCCTTCCGCCTCAGCCCTCTGAGTAGCCGAAATTACAGGCACGCGCTACCATGCCCGGCTGATTTTTTGATTATTGTAGAGCTGAGGTCTTGTCAAGTTGCCCAGGCGGGTCTCGAACCCGCGGGCTCAGGCAATCCACTCACCTCGGCCTCCCAAAGCGCAGGATTACAGGCTGAACCACCGAGCCCGGCCTAAAGTCTCTTTTAGATAATAGCCAAGCTTTATTTATGCTAAGATTTTTAAATTCTTTGGCGTAAATTGGAGAGTATTACTGTGATAAGTATATATACCTGCAAGGTTTCCACCTCGTTTCAGTCCCTAATTCAACTTGCACATTTTACACACTTTACCTAATTCACGTTCTCGAGGCACAGCTCTGACTATTTTGCTGTGGCTTTAGTCTTGGCTGCATCTGTGAAACTGAAACTACTGTGTGCATAGGGTGGGGGGTGGTGGGTACACTTAAAGCTCAGACTTCTTCCCCACTATACAATGGATCCACATAACCAAAAACTATTTGTACCCCTAAAGCTATTGGAATAAAGAAAAAATAATTTTTTAAAATTGAGACATAGATTTTACTAGCAAAATCATCCTCTTAATAGATATGTATGACAGCTATCAAATTGATCATTCCTTAAACAGTAGCAGTAAGAGTATTAATTCTTCAACTTCCTTTCTTAGAGTCTTGCAATATTTTATTAGTCCAAGTAAGCACACAGAGCACTAGAATATTGGACGACAGGCTTCTACACAGCCAAGGGTGGCCACAGATTTAGGGAGGGGAAAGAGGAAAAAGGGTAAACAGAGAAGCAGCAGGAGAGATGGGGTAAATTACAGGGACCTAATTTGCTTCTAAAAATTTGCATGACTTGTAGTTATGTAACAGAAGTAACTTTTCTATTGTACTCATTGACATATTTAGCAGACACACACTCATTCATTTATTCATATCAGCGCACATTTACATAAACACAAATATTCTGAAAGTATTGACACTGGTCTCTAATAAGTTTGCCTTTAAGATGACCTTTATAAAATTCCTTGAAAATTATTAAAAGAGTATATGGTGTGCTGCAGTGTTATGTCTGAAATATTCATTTTTTAAAAGTCTATTAAACCTGAAAACCTATTCTGTTTCTTTTTTTTCCTCAAGTGGGAGTCTCACTTTGCAGTCCAGGCTGGAGTACAGTGACATGCTCACAGCCACTGCAGCCTCGACCTGCTGGGCTCAAGCGATCCTTCCTCCTCAGTCTTCCAAGTAGCTGGAACCACAGGCGCACGCCACCATGCTCGGCTAGTTTTTTGATGTATTGTAGAGACGAGGTCTTACCAAGGTGTCCAGGCTGGTCTTGAATCTCTGGGTTTAGGCAATCCTCTTGCCTCTGCCTCCCAAAGTGCTGGGATTACAGGCGTGAGCCCCTATGCCCAGCTCAAAACCTATTCTTCTTATGTCACACAGGCAAGACAAATTTTTCTTTTTCTTTCTCCTTAAAAAAAAAAAGTCTTGGCATGTAGAGCTTGGGAATATTATAGGAGAGCTGGGAGACTACATGAAGGGGCTAAATAGTACCATATGGGGAAGAGAATCCAAGAGAATGAAAAATCACTTATTTAAATCATATTTACATACAAATAGATTTTGTACCTACTAGATCTAAATCATATTTACATACAAATAATTATTGTACAAAGATTATGTAACATGTACTTAATAGTGCACAACAGGAAATAAGAATGTGAATCCCCACTGATGTGGGTTCAAAACATAGCATGCAAGGTCAGACAGTTAAGTTCACTAACTTGCCCATTGTGCGCTTACGTTGGCAGCACTCTACAGACAACTCGGTAAGGTTTCATGACCTTGGTATACCAGTGTCTCACAGCTGTGTTTGTGTCAACATGTGCGGTGTCTTGCTGAGTGGCATTCATTATTGTTGCATGTTTTTGTGTGCCGTCTCGAAAATGTCAGAGCTTGAATTAAAGCAATGAGCAAACATTAAATTTCTTGTTAAACTTGGCAAGAGTGGAAGTGAAATCAGGGACATGTTAGTCCAAGTTTATGGGGATAATGTCAGGAAGAAAAAACGGCAATGTATAAATGGATAACATTTTTTTTCTGAGGAGATTGAAAGTGTCACTGACGAAGAGAAGTCAGAACGGCCAGTAGTGAGCAAAACTGACAGAAACATTGCAAAAATTCATTGAATTATGAGAAGCATAGCAGACCAAATAAACATCGACAAACAGGAACAATCTTGACTGAAAATCTTGGCATGAGAAAGGTGTGTGCAAAAATGGTCCTGATCTGACCCCCCATAACTTTCTTCTTTACCTGAAGATAACGGAAATATTTAAAGGAAGATGTTTTGATGACATTCAGGACATCAAGGGTAATACAATGACAGCACTGATGGCCATTCCAGAAAAGAGTTCCAAAACTGTTTTGACAGGTAGACAAGGCACTTGTGTCAGTGACATTGCATCGCTTCCTAAGAGGAGTACTTTGAAGGTGACCGTGGTGATATTCAGCAGTGAGGTATGTAGCACTTTTTCTAGGATGAGTTCATGAAGTTAATTGTCAGAATTTGTATTTAGAGCACCCTAGAGCAACATCTTAGAGGAATTAATTGTCACCAAGTTCTCCAGACAGACATTAGCTGACATACTGCTTTGATATTTCTCATGGTATCATTCAGAAAAAAATTAAATACATGTAATATTACATTAGAACATTGAAAGTAAACATATATGCAAATTACGTTTTCTTTTTTTTTTTTTTGAGTTGGAGTCTCACTCTATCGCCCAGACTGGAGTGCAGTGGCCGCTCCCAGCCACCGCAGCCTCGACCTGTTGGGGCTCTGGCGATCCTTCCGCCTCAGCCTTCCAAGTAGCTGGAACTACAGGCATGCACTACCACACCCGGCTAGTTTTCTGATTTATTGTAGAGATGAGGTCTCACCAAGTTGCCCAGGCAGGTCTCGAATCCGCGGGCTTAGGCAATCCACTCACCTCAGCCTCCCAAGGCACGGGATTACAGGCTGAGTCACCAAACCCGGCTGCAAATTATATTTTCCAGTGATGTTAAAATCATTATGAAGAAATAAGCTTAAAAAATTTCTTATGGAATTTCAAACTACTTTTCACTGCATCCTCGACTTTTGCCCTGCCCATTTCCATTTTTTTGAGTTGGGGTCTCACTGTCGCTCACCACTGCAGTATAATGGCACAATCATGGCTTACCATAGGCTCAACCTCCCGGGCTCAGGTGATTCTTCTGCCTCAGCCTTCCAAGTAGCCAGTACTACAGTCACACACCACCACGCCTGGCTTTTTTTTTTTCTCTTTTTTTTGTAGAGACAAGGCTGGTCTTGAACTCCTGGACTAAAGCAATCCTCCTGCCTTGGTCTCCCAAAGTGTTGGGATTACAGGTGTGAACCACCACACCCAGCCTCAATTATTTTTTTAATCTTTGGTCCCATAATTTTATTTATGTCGATGAGTAGGCTGAGTGGGCAACAGTATGAATCTCACCTCAAAGACTAGCAATAGAGTAAGAAAAAGCACTGGGCCAGGAGTCAGAACATCCAGGTTATAATCCTGAATCTTTCATCCGATAGCTTTTTGACACTAAAGGAGTCCAGTAAGTTCTTTAGATTTAAATTGTTCTTGTCTGTAAAGTTAAGAATAAGAGAAAAGTAGATCAGAGAATTCATAGGGTTCCTTCCATTCCAATTTCCACCAGTCTTTCTTTTCTAAGTGGAATCATCTCCAACACAAAGCTATACTGGGGTGTCAGACATACTGTGACTGACTCTCTGTTTTGCTGCTTTTTGATCTGATGAGAGAAGGCGACCTGCAGAGAATCAACATAACTGGGAGGAGATAATGAAACTGGCCGAATGACAAATGGTTGAGAGATTCCAAGGAATGATATACCTCTTTTACATGCCCCAACACAAAGATGAAGCAGACTGGGGAGGGGGTCAGTTCACCGAACTAGAAGGAGCTGACTATGTATGCAGAAAGTTCAAAAGTTGTGGGTCTTTATGGTCATAACTGCATACATATTGCTCACTTTTCCATGCTAGGTATTGCGGATAGAAGGCTTATTAAATTTAAATGAATTCCTCGCTAGAGGCTTCATAGTCAAGATCCTTTTTTTATTTTAAAGATGTGAGGTACAGTTCAGGGTAGGTATACAAATGGTCATTATGTAGGTAAAGTTTGGGCCTCCCTTTTGGTCCCCACTTCACCTGCTTTGACATCAGGTATGCTTAAATAGTCAAGATTCTACACAGAATTGTAATGCACTGATATAGGATTACAGAAGACATTTACTATATATTGTTACCTTTAAGTAAAGTACCTTGTATAATTTTTAGAGTAGTTTCACACACTTTTCATCTCAATATCACAACTCTAAAAGGTAGAGGGGGCAGGTATAACAGCTTCAGATGATAGACTAGAATCTAAGAGACTCAAAAGATTAAGGAGCAGCTTTATGTTTTTAGTTTTAATTTTTTTTTTTTTTTTTTTGAGTCAGGGTCTCACTCTGTTGCCTAGGGTGGAGTACAGTGGCATGATCACAGCTCATCACAGCCAGAACCTCCTGGACTCAGATGATCCTTCACCTCAGCCTCCAAAGTAGCTGTGACTACAGGTGTGTGTCAGCATGCCTAGCTAATTTTTTGATTTTCCATAGAGACAAGGTCCTGCTATGTTTCCCAGGCTGTCTCAAACACCTGGGCTTCCACCTGAGCCTCCCAAAGTGCTGGGATTACAGGCATGAGCCACCGCACTGGGTCCAGTGCTCTTTTCAAATGCCACTTTGCCATCTCACAATGCGTGATGCTGACAATAGACACTATGTGGACAGATCTGTACACCACATCATCACTGTCAGGAAAACAACAACTTGGGTGTTCTCTTGAATGCCTTAAAGTTGACTTCCAGCTTCTGAGATGTGGAGCTGTTAAGGGACAATGAGAGACCCATGCAACTGTGCTCACAGTACTAAACAAGAAACAATTATCCCTGAAACCTAGTTATGGAAAGGATGCTGACACCAAGGCCTCTATACGCCTACACACACCCACAAAGCAACAGTCAGACCTGTCTCTAGACCTTATGCTTTGGGAACATGACTAAATAAGCCTGCTCAAAGTTTCTTTTTCTTTTAAGAAAATTATTAGGTATATGCAAAAGAGTCACCCACAATACTGTTTTGAATGTAAATGTATCTTGTTGGGCGCAGTGGCTCACGCCTATAATCCCAACACTTTGAGAGACCGAGGTGAGAGGACTGCCTGAGTCCACGGGTTTGAGACCAGCCTGGGCAACTTGGCGAGCCCTCATCTCTACAATAAATCAAAAAATGAGTTGGGCATGGTGGCGCGTGCCTGTAGTTCCAGCTACTTGGAAGGCTGAGGCGGAAGGATCGCCTGAGCCCAGCAGGTCGAGGCTGCAGTGGTCGTGAGCATGCCACTGCATGCCAGCCTGGGTGACAGTGACACTCCAACTAAAAAAAAAAAGGAATTGTATCAGAATTCCAAAAACATCAGCGTTCCAAAATGTCAGAACAATTCTAAAGGGCTAGACAATTATCATCATCTGTTTTCCTTTGAACGTTGCCTTTTTTTCCTAAAAGGAAATTTTCTTTCTTGGTTTTTAAAGTAAAGAGAGTTGACAAATGGGATTTTAAAGGTATGGATTATATCAAATTTCATGATTGTTCTTTTTTCTTGTTTCAGATTCATATTTTTAAGAATTTGAGACCAAAATTTTTCAATTTAAGCTATATAAAATTACCTTTTCTACTTAGGTAATTTTGCCTTTTTTTAATTAAAATAAATATTTTGTCTACATGCATACTACTAAGAACATTGCATAGGCTGACTTTATTACAATAGGGAATCAGTTTAGACAAGTATTTACATATGAAGGTGTTTAAACATCTTATATAAAATATCTTTAATTTGTACAGATAAGCCATTACTTAAATAACTTTTCAACAGATGACAGGAATGCCACTTCAAACTCCTGATCAGAGAATCTGCTTACAGAAGCACGAGCATTTTTTCTGATTTGGAGTCTCTTTTCCGCAGACATGGAAAGAATATGAGCCATTGTATCCGCATAGCCTTCTTCACTCTCAGCCAGAAATCCGGTTATATTGCCTTCGTGAGGAACAACAATGTCGAGCTTTGGGCCCCCTGAATTGTGTGCAAGGATCACTGTGCCAGCTGCCATACACTCCACAACTCCTGAGAACGAAACAAAAACCATGTAGGCTTTTAAGTTTTGCGTGTGTTCATAAGAACAGGGATGAGCAGAAACCTTCAAGCATTTGGAGACTCATGAGAAATTTAGTCAAATGTCTACATGTCTATAAATTTGCTCATTTAACCTCCATAGTGCAAAATAAAATAATGTCAAGTTTTTTAGTT
>CAUYQG010036255.1:0-31154 GCA_963574415.1 Tarsius wallacei | reverse complement strand
ATTGTGTTGTTTTCAATTTTTTGAAATTTGTTCCAGAATTTCTTTTTTCTAATTTTGGTTTAATTTTTTTAATGCAGGCAAAAAAAAAAAAAAAAAAAAAAGACTGTTGGCTTCCAGAAAATATTTTTTTATAACATTATTATTGGCAACTCATGCTGACATGAAACTACTTCTTTATTTTGGCTGAACTTTGAACACAGATTCATGTTCTCCAAGTTTCTTTTGGAGTCAACTTTACTCTCATGCAAATTTCCTAAGATTGCCAGCTCAATCTCTCAATATGAAGCAGAAGTGGCCATGTGTATCACAGAATGATCTAGCTAAAAGTCCAAAGTCTATGTTCATTTTACTGCTTTTAGTTAAAATGTTCTGCTAGCAGCAAGGTTGTAATCTCCAAATGTTCACCATATGCAAAAGCCCAAGCAAATCAAACAATTTTCTGTTTTAATTGGGCAATAATGTGGCCTACCTTATGTCTTACTGTTTGAGCTTGCAGTATGAGCAGTAGCAGACAAATACCATTTCTCCAAAGGCAGCACAAAGATTTTCAGGCCAGTATTATTCCAGAATTCATAGCTCACAGCACCCAGAATTCTGTTTATAACAAGGACAAAGACAAATATAACAAGAGATAAATATATCTTTCAAATATATTTTTAAAATTATTGAACCACTCTTTAGCCTTCGTCCCAGGCCTAGTTCTATCTCAAACAGCTTTTCTCCTTGAATCAATGCAAGGCCAGCTGGACATCTTGTAAAGTGCACCCTAACTGATCACGTAAGGTGTACGAGTATGGTAGCACATCCACCCCATGTGTGATAGCGAAATCCCTAAAGCTTAGCGGCGTGGGCAATGGTCTCTGAGATTATTCACATAAAGAATCTTGGACATTTACTGATCCCTTCTGTCCAGATCTTTAATGGACCTGGTTCCTCCCTCCCCCCAGGGTACTGACAGCCAGTGGGATTCCATTCCACGCTGTGTACACCAGTCAGCCATGCCCCACCTCTCTTTTCCTTTTTCTTTCTCTCCCCTTCTCTCACCTTACCAGTCCTATCCTAGAATCATCACCATGGATAGTGTCACATGAAACCCATATTCTTCTGATATCCTCCCATGCACTGACCTGGCATGCAGGGCCCTTTGCCTCACACTCCTGCTATCTCTTCCTTCCCACCAACTCTACAGATGCTTCCTGGAGCCCTGCACCTCCTCTTTCCCCTCAGGCTGTGCCAGGAAGCCCCTGGGCCCATCTTCCATCACTGTTGCCAGAACACATGTGAAAGTCAGGCCAGTGTAAGTGAGGGGCTGGGAGCGAGAGGCAGGGAGTGGGCAATTTTACATCTGCGATTGTGAGAAAATGAGTTCCCAGAATCCCAAGTTGGAATCTGGAACAAATAGAAGCAAATAATAAGGAACAATTGGCTTCTCTCGTCCTGTGAATATTATTGTTTGGCCACAGTAAATGATGTTGTGAAGATCAGCCTGGTTAATTCTTGACTAAAAATATATGTGTGTGTGTATGTGTTGGGGTGGGGGAAGCATGTGTTTTGAGCTCCACTAACCGACAATAAACACAAGTTCTCTTCACCCCTTTCCTTTCTTCCATCTCCACTCTCTCTTCCTGATTGAGACCATTGATTCTTATGGCTTCAATTTGCACCTCTACACAGGTGAGTCAAAACCTAGACCTCAAGTGCAACTTCTCTGAGCAACAGATACACACTTTCAACAGCCTGGGGTGCATCTCAGGGTGGGATGTTCCCAGGGTTTTCCAACTCAATGAGGTGCTAACTGAGTTCAGTATCTTCTCCTCATATCTGCCTGGGGCCAGTGTACAGAGACCCAAGAGAATTTTCACAAGGCACTTTCCTGGGTGAGGGGAGGAGACAGAAACATACAAAATACCTGCCCCTTCCTTTGAGGGACTGGAAATACAGCTCCCCAAGTCAGGGCCTTTGCAGGTCAGGGGCTCCCAGGGCCCAGAGCTCAAGCTCAGCTACCAGTGCACAGGCCGAATTTCTACCCTGGGCTATCCTTCTCGTACAGAGGCTCTTACTCCCATATTCCCTCTTTCTGTCACTGTTTTCTCTGTCACCAGGGCTTGGCATCACCCAGTCAGCTTCAAAGTCAGTTTTTTCCACAAGTCTTTTCCGATCTTCTGAGCATCTAATACTTCCCTCCTTCTTACACATGTGCCCTGTTGTGCAGCCCCCTGTTATTTGCCTGCATTTCATACTCTACTCAGAGAGAGCTGGAAGAAATGAAGAAACTTGGCTGTCTTTTTGCTTTGATGGCAATTACCTTATTTTATTTTGTATTTATGGTTTAGACAGGCAAGAAATCTCGAATTTCCTTATCTTCCTCAAGCCATGTTTTGTTTATTTCAAATCTCCATCCCATCATGCTGGGGTGTATTTCAGTTTCAGCCATTCTTGTTCCTCCCTATAGGCCCAAAACCCCAGGGAGGATGTTCTCATACACCAGGACCTCATACACCAGGACACTCCCGTGGTCTGTGGGTTACAGCAGCTATGCTGGTTCTGGGCTATGCACAGGGACACTGGAGCCACAGCAAAGCCAAGAGCCATGTCATCCTCCACCACTTTCAATCCCACCCACCCTCCCCAAGTATAGGACACCCCGCCATCTCCATGCTTCCCTCTCACTTCTCCCTCAAGGACACTCAGCACAACTTCCTCAAGGTACTCAGGTTTTTAAAAACCAAAAGTCAGGGAAATGTATTGCTAGGAACTTCTGCCTTCTGCTCCCTGAGAAACAAAGTTAGAGCCTGGCTTCCTGCTTAAATGAGGGAAGGTAAAAAACAAAATACAGAAAGCAAAACATAAATCTGTATCTCAGAAAATTTCCCAGCCATTTATATCTCATTCTTGTCCTCTCCCCTGGACCTCCTGTGGTAAATAATATCACTTACCCTGCCCCACCAAAAGTGTCCACATCCGAATCCCTACCACCTGTGAATATGCCACCTTATGTGGGAAAAGGGACATTGCAGATATGATTAAAGTGAGGATCTTGACATGAGGAGATTATCCTGGATTATTCAGGTGGGCCCAGTATAATCACAAATTATTCAGGTGGGCCCTCTTCTTATAAGAAGGAGGCAGGGGAGGGGGGAGGGTCAGAGAGAGGAGTCTTAAAGGAAGAAGCAGAGCCCAGAGAGGAAAGATACCACACTGCTGGCTTTGAACATGGAAGAAGGAGCCATGAGCCAAGGAATGTAGGCAGCTTCTAGAATCCAGAAAAGGCAAGGGAACAGAGATTCTCACCTAAAGACTCCAGAAGAAACACAGTCTTGCCAACACCTTGACTTTAGCCCAGTGAGACTGATTTTGGACTTCTGACCTCCAGAACTATTAAGATAATACATTTACGTTGTTTTAAGCTATTAAGTTAGTGATCATTTTATTACATTAGCAATAGGAAACCAGGGCAGGGACATTGTGAAGTTATCTTGCAAAGAAGGCTAAAGTTTATACAATTAAACTCTCTGCTTCTCCTAAGTAGAAACTGAGGGACAACCGGATCTAGAATATGGTTTAATTGGCAGGATTTGGCAGGGCAGTGTTTTGGTTTTCAAGATTTTCGCCCTTGCTCTCTCCTCCACACCCAGGTAGTATGGGGGCCTTTCTTTGTACAATGCTATCAGGCCATGGGTGACCCAGCTTGCAAGGAAGAAGACTTCTGCATCTGGCTTTTGAGCACTTGAGGAGACCCTCATTCAGTTATAAAGAGATCCAGGCACTGAGAGGAAAAAAAAAGAGTTTTTAAATGTTCCAAAAATAAATTCCTTTTAAAGATCAAGAGCCACAACCTGGCCAAATTAGAACATGAAGTTTATACCATGAATCGTGAAGCAGAAGGAATGTGTGATTATGTAAGAGCAATTCCCACCAAAAAGAGAGGCGTTCCACAAACAGAAAGGCAAGAGAGATTCTGAAACTCTGAGATTAGAGGTCAGCTGCCATGGGTCTCTGAGAAAGGCCCGTTTCTGGGCCTAGGCACGAAGGGGTGGAAAGAAGAGAAGAACCCCCCAGTAAGCTTGGGAGACCCTATAGCAGAAAAGACAGTTGGGACAAAGTAGATGCTAGCCACATGGTCTTAAGAGCAGCAGACCAAGCTGCAGACATGGGTAACAGATACCAGTTATAGTGTCAGGGACCAGACAAGGTGATGCCACTCAGCTAACATAGGGGAAACACATGGCGCCTGTGCCTTGCCCAGTGCCAGACATTATTGAAGATCCATATCCTCCTTTCTCATCCTAACCTCTTAAATGAGGAGGTGAACCTTGATTTTTGTCTTAACATTTTGTCCAAAAGAGAGTGTTTGAGCAAGTGACCATAATTTAGCAATAATGTCTTCTAATGCCATTGGCAGAATAAATTAACTTCATTATGGAAAAATATAAATAATGATATTTTTTCACATCAAAAATTTTGTAGCCTGGTAAAAATTTATACCAACACATAACTTTTAACAGAGCTAAAATGGAATAAAACCCAACTCTGTTATATAATCATTCATTTTATTAGAATTCATTCATTTCCTTGGAATGAAACCCAACCTTCGTTACATAAACCTTGTTTGTACCCACTATAATTCAAAGAAAATGGCTCTGTTTTATGACTGTATATTTAAAGCACATTTTTCTTTCTTAAAAAAAAATTTTTTTTTTTTTACAGCAGTCCTACAGTTTTCTCTTTTAGGCCAAATTAAAAGGTAAAATTAAATTTTACAGATCAACTCTACTTGTAATATATACATTTTATAGTAGGAGTCTTTCCCCCTTTATCAGACATGATTTGATCATTTAAAGCCCCATTTTTCATGCCATATCCTGGAAAAATCTTGACACGAAAGGGAGGTAATATCGTTTGGATGGTTGTCACTCCAAATCTCATGTTGAGATTTGATCCCCAGTGTTGCAGGCGGGGCCTACTAGGAGGCAACTGGATAATGGGGGCAGATTCTTCATGAATGGCTTGGTGGTGATGAGTGAGTTCTCACTCCATTGGCTTCTGTGAATGTTGGTTGTCTGAAAGAGCCTGGAACCTCCCTCTCCTCTCTCACTCCCGCTCTCGCCATGTGACGTATTGGTTCCCCTTGCCTTCCATCATGAATAAAAGCTCCCTAAGGCCTCACCAGAAGCCAAGCAGATCCTAGCCATGCGGAACCATGGCCAGAAAACTTCTTTTCCTTATAAATTACTCAGCCTCAGGTATTCATTTATAGCAATGCAAAATGGACTAATACAAGAGATGATCTTAATTCACTAAAGGAAAAAACTCACAATAGTTTATCTCTGTGACATACCAGCATCATGTAGTAGAAAGGTCATGGGCCCAGCCTCAGTATACGTGATCTCTCTGCTTCTTGTTCTACTAAATTCTCTGGGCAGGAGTTCCACAACCTTGCTACTTTCCTCTTCCTCCACTTATAAAATGAGGGAGCTGAAAAAGATTATCACTAAGGCAGTGCTTCTCACACTTGAATGTGTAGATCTTGTTAGAGTGTACATTTGGTTTCACTAGACTGAGGGGGAGGGCCTGACATTTTGCATTTTAATCAGCTCCCGGCTGAGGAAGACACAGATCTGCAGGCCACACTGAAAAACAACGTTCCAAGGGATAACCGTATCTAAAATGTCTTGCATTTCGTTAGCTCACGGAAGTGTTCAGAGCACCGCCATTGTCCATGTTGTCAAAAAAAAATTGGGGGTTGGGTCTCACTGTTGCCTAGGCTGCAGTGCAGAGGCATAATCACGGTTCATGGTAGCCTCCACTTCCTGGGCTCAGGGTATCCTTCCACCTCACCCTCCCAAGTAGCTGGGACTACAGGTATATGCCACCATGCCTGGCTAATTGTAATTGTCCACAGTTTTGGACCCATATTGTTAGGGATTTAAGTTAATTAGGGATTGGGATCACTATTAAGGATCGAAGGCCACCATAAACACATAGACACTCACCTTTTTCCTTCTGCCCAGTGATTCTAGCACTAGCTGTGCATCAGTATCACCACGGTGCTTTTAAAAACTACCAGTGTCTGCCAACCCATCCTTCATTTACATACACACCAGACGACAATTTAAGTAGTCTAGGGCAGGGGGCAAGCACTGGGTATTTCTCAAAAGCTCCGCTCTTGATTCTAATGTGCAGCCAAGATGGAGAACCATGGCAGGTCAGTCTCTCCAACTATAAAGGTAATCCAGGTATGGCCAAGTTGTTTTTAATACTTCCCACAGCTGTTATCCATTAACTCAGTGCATTCTCATGGAAAGCTTAGTTAAATTATACAACTCACATAAACATTACTCTTATTAACACATAACTCAGTAAGGGTTCTCAGCAAGGGAGACGATACAGAGAAATCCCTGGTTTTGTTTGGTTCTTTTTAGAAAAATAAAGAAAATTATCAAACTATAATGCACACTGTGGCTCTAGGGAGCACACTGGTTTTAAGAAAAAATGCGTCCATTTTCTCCTTTGCAAGTCTCAACTTTAACCAGCAAAGTCTTGTAAAGCTGGTAAAAGCCAGGAGCAGCAGGAAAAGTTTTTAGAAGTTCAAATGTCAGCAGAGCAATCCCTTTCCAGAGATAAGTCTTTCCAGTATATTGTAGTGGCTAAGATGCCAGACTGGGTTAGAATCCCAGCCACACCCGTTTTCTAGCTGTATTGAGCAATTTTCTCAACTGTTTCCTCATCAGTAAAATCATTAAAAATGATGAGGAAAGTGAAAATGAGTTAATGTGCATAAAGTGTTTTTTGCACCATGCTCATTATATGGTAACTATTATTATTAGTGCCATCGACCCCGTGAGATTAGAAATGAAAGATGACTATTGTACCTCCCTTAATATAAAATTATATCTTAGTGTTGCCTCAGCAAAACTGCAGGACATGTATATTTGTTTAAAGAATAATGAAGAGTTGTAGGATGGCTTCGGGCAGGGCTGGGGCAGTCAGAAAGTCAGAAAAGTAATTTGGGGCTGGTTTGTGGAGACCTTATAGGTTTGGCTAACAAGTCTAGATTAATCCTGTTAATAATGGAGAGCCGTTTGAATTTTTTGAGCCAGAGAATGATGTGATTAGTTTTTTCTGTTTTAAAACAGATCAGTGTAGATTTCAAACAGGGTTTGCAAGTATCACACTTCCTTAAGCCACCAGAATTTCTCTGCTCTGCTTCTACAACTGATAGCACCACAGGCTTTGCATTTACAATTTGTGGTTATCCTGAAGCACAAAAAGGACTCTCAAACCACTGATATTTCCATTTCTGCCCCAAGAGGATAACAGTTGGACAAAACCTTGAAGTCCCAATGAACATTCTGATAACTCCCAGACAGCTACAGCACTGGGGTAACTTTTAATTTTTCCCTTAAATCATATAACAGATATATGTATACCGTCTAAATCACTTAGGTGATGTTTATCCCAGTCCCCTAGCAAGACTCAAATCAAAGCAAGAGAGCAAGGTAACTGGGAAGAATGTCATGGATCATCCTGGAATAGTTGAGGCCTTCCAGGTATTATGGGAATTTCGTGTAATTAAGAGAAATTGCTAGCCTGCTGTCAAGTAGCTCGTGGGTTTAGCATCAAGGAGTTTACAACTGAGAGTTGATGCAGAATGTGAAAATTTATACAGGCTGTGAATTTTACTCCAATATTCTCCCACATGTTAAAACCAGAGTATGTAAAATTAGGTAGCCTGACTGAGCTTCTACTTAAGAAAAAGACCAAACACTCTTAAATAAAGTAAATAAATTTCTTACAACTCATAAGTAAGAGGTATTTGGGAAGTGTAGTTGAAGAGTTGTAACTTCTTTTTTCTTTTTTTTTTTTTTTTTTGAATTGGAGTCTCCAGACTGCACTCCAGACTGGAGTGCAGTAGCCGCTCCCGGCCACCGCAGCCTCGACCTGCTGGGCTCCGGCAATCCTTCCACCTCAGCCTTCCAAGTAGCTGGAACTACAGGCGCGCGCTACCACGCCCGGCTAATTTTTTGATTTATTGTAGAGATGAGGTCTCACCAAGTTGCCCAGGCGGGTCTCGAACCCGTGGAATCAGGCAATCCACTCACCTCAGCCTCCCAGAGCACGGGATTACAGGCTGAGCCACCGAGCCCGGCTTAATTTTTGATTTATTGTAGAGACGAGGTCTCGCCAAGTTGCCCAGGCTGGTCTCGAACCCAAGGGCTCAGGCAATCCACTTGGTTTATACATCAAAATACTGCAGCCTCCCACAAATGAAATCTAATTCCATGTATGTCATTAAATCACATACATCCAATTCTGTTATGCAAAATTTGAGGGATTTACATAGTTCTTTTATTAAACAGGCATTTGTCAAATCAAATGCTGCTTCAATCCTTGCAGCGGCATTGGCTGCCACGAGATCCACCCTGCAGTACAAAGTGGTCCCCAAAACTGCTTTTATGAGCTGAGCTGTCTTAAGTGTCAAGACCTTCTGGGGCACACACTTCAGAGACATCTCAACCTGGTACCTTTCACTCACTCTCTGCTTCTGTTATTTTGGTGATTGTTGTACATATGTTTCAAAAAAAATAATTTACATGAATTTACCTCTCCAAGTTGCCATCTACAACCCTAGGGTCAGTATTATGACATCTGCATGACCAAACTCCCCAATACCAACAACTTGCTTGTTCTGGAAAAAGTATTTTTTGTTTCCTGTGTTCTTTGGATCTTTGTCGTTTTTTGTTTTGTTTTGTTTTTGAGTTGGAGTCTCACTCAGTCACCCAGACTGGAGTGCAGTGGCCGCTCTCGGCCACCGCAGCCTCAACCTGCTGGGCTCCGGCGATCCTTCTGCCTCAGCCTTCCAAGTAGCTGGACCTACAGGCGTGCGCTACCACGCCCGGCTGATTTTTTGATTTATTGTAGAGATAAGGTCTCGCCAAGTTGCCCAGGCGGGTCTTGAACCCGCGGGCTCAGGCAATCCACTCACCTCAGCCTCCCAAGGCATGGGATTACAGGCTGAGCCACCGAGCCCAGCTTAATTTTTGATTTATTGTAGAGATGAGGTCTCGCCAAGTTGCCCAGACTGGTCTCGAACCCACAGGCTCAGGCAATCCACTCACCTAAGCCTCCCAAAGCGCGGGATTACAGGCTGAGCCACCAAGCCCGGCTGCGTTGTTACTTTTAATGTGTATTATTAATCACTTCCATCAGCTTATCTCAGTATACAGTGACACCATGAAAGTGAGTATGAATGCCAGGCACTTTATAAATGGATCAGTTACTTGACCAACTTTCTTGTTAGCTTGTGTGCTAGGCAAAATAATGATCCCCTAAAGATGTCCATATTCTAATCCCAGAACCTGTGAATATGTTATGTTTTACAAGGAGGAATTAATAATGCAAATGGAATTAAGTGTGTTGAAAAATTAACCTTAAAATAGAGAGATGATCCTGAATTATTTGGGTGGGCCAATATAATCACAAGAGTCCTTAAAAGATTAAAAGAAAGGCAAAAGAAGTGTCATAGTGATATGATATAAGAAAAACTTGACCAGACATGGATAGCTTAGATGATGGAGGAAGGGGCCAAGCATAAGCCAAGGAATGTGTACAGCCTCTAGAAGCTAGAAAATACAAGAGAATGGATTCTCCCCTAGAAACTCCAGAAAGGAATGCAGCCCTGCCTACACCTTAAAAGACAGAGTGAGACCCATTTTGGACTTTTGACCTCTAGAACTATGAGATAATAAATTTTTGTTAATTTTTTTTTTGAATCGGAGTCTTACTGTATCACCCAGGCTGGAGTGCAGTGGCACACTCATGGCCACTGCAGCCTCGACTTGTTAGGCTCAGGCAATCCTTCTGCCTCAGCCTTACAAGTAACTGGAACTATAGGCGAGTGCCACCACACCCGGCTAATTTTTTGATTTATTGTGGAAATGAGGTCTTGCCATGAGCCCTGTCCCTGGGTTCAGGCAATCCTCTCGCCTCGGCTTCCCAAAGTGCAGGGATTACAGGCATAAGCCACCAAACCCAGCTCTGTGTTAAATGTTTTAAGTCACTAACTTTGTGGTGATTTGTTATAGCAAAATAGAAACACAGCTTGATTTTTTTCATTGAGTTCCTCAGCATCACTGTCTAAATTCCAATAGCGTGTTGAGAGTAAGCTTCAGATATTTAGCAGGGTGGGGGAAAGGGAAATAGCTGAGACTCTGGTCCTCACTGAGAAAAACTATCCTAGTGGCTACAGGGCTATTTTTTTCCACAAATGTAAGCTGCAACAGCAAATTCCCAAAGCCAAATAGAAATTCTGTCAGTCTCTGATGTTCTGAATAACATACAGCCATACCCAGGGAAAAGCAGAACCTGAAACTAATTATACTTGGAAGTGTGTCCTTCTGCCTTTTCCATTATGGGACCTACAAGTTCTGGGTAACATGGATGGCTTGGAAGTAGAAGAGAGGTCAAGAGAGACAGCATAGTGTAAAAAAAAGAAAAAAAGGTGTTTTGAATTTGAAGTCAGGAGAGCCATGCCCCAGTGCTAAAGCTGAACCGAGGAGAGGAGATGGCTGGAGCATTCTGACCACCACACACCCATTACCTTTTCCTCAGTGCTCCGAATATGGGGTACAAAAAGCCACCTGCTTGATTTCCTTACTTTCTCACTCTTTTTCAAAAATCTACACCATGACTATCTCCAGAATTTTGTTATCCTTGGGAATCAAACACCCTCTGAATCCCAACTTTTAAAATTCTGTTTTTATGCCATGTTCTGCAGTCTTTCATCATCACACCAAGACCTCCATGAAAACAGCATCTCTCTCTATTTGTTTAGGTCTTCTTTAATTTATCTTATCAATAGTTAGTAGTTTTCAGTGTGCAGATCTTGTACTTTTTTTTTTTTTTTTTTGAGTAAGAGTCTCACTCTGTCACCCAGGCTGGAGTGCAGTGAGTGGCACAATCATGGCCACCACAGCCTCAACCTGCTGGGTTCAGGCAATCCTTCCACTTCAGCCTTCCAAGTAGCTGGCACTATAGACGTGTGCCACCACACCCAGCTAATTTTTGTATTTATTGCAGAGATGAGGTCTCACCAAGTTTCCCAGGCTGGTCTCGAACCTGTGGGCTCAGGCAATCCTCTCACCTCGGCCTCCCAAAGTGCTGGGATTATAGGCGTGAGCCACCGCACCCAGATTCTCTTGTACATCTTTTGACAGGGTTTCCATATTTCCTATTTTTATGCTATTATAAATGGTATTTTATTTTAATTTCTAGTCATGTCTTGCTAACATATGGAAATACAATTGATCTTTACTGACCATGTTTCCTACAACCTTGAAAAATGGACTTATTAGTTCTGTTAACTTTATTGTAGGTTATGTAGGATTCTCTAATAGATTATATGTCATTTGTGAATAATTTGACATCAGTTATACTTCTTCTCCAATTCAGATGCCCTTTACTTCTTTTTCTTGCCCTACTGTACTTGCTAGAACTTCCAGCACATGTTAAACAGAAGTAGTAAGAATAGACACTCTTTTTTTTTTTTTTTTTTTTTGAGTTGGAGTCTCACTTCGTCACCCAGGCTGGAGTGCAGTAGCACGTTCATGGTCATGGCCACTGCAGCCTTGACCTCACAGCCACTACAGCCTCGACCTGCTGGACACAGACGATCCTTGCGCCTCAGCCTTCCAAGTAGCTGGCACTACTACGGGCATGCACCACCACGCCCAGCTAATTTTTTAATTTATCATAGAGATGAGGTCTCAACAAGTTGCCCAGGCTGGTCTCAAACCCGTGGGCTCAGGCAATCCTCTCACCTCAACCTCCCAAAGTGCTGGGATTATAGGCGTGAGCCACCACCCCCAGCCTAGAATAGACACTCTTACTTCACTCCTTATCTTAGGAAGAAAGCACTTAGTCTTGTACCATTGGATGTGATATAAATTGTAGGTTTTCATACATGTCCTTTTCAAGTTGGGGAAGTTTTCCTCTATTCCTAGTTTGCTAAAACTCTGTTCAAAAATTGATCATTTCTCAAATGCTTTATCTACATCTCCAATACAACAGTGTTGGCAGGTGGCGGCTAACAAGAGGTGTTTAGGCCATGAGGAATCTGCTCTCATGAAAGGATTAATACCGTCATGGGGTGTAGGTTCCTTATTGAAGGATGAGTTAGGCCTCCTTTTATGTCTGTCTGTCTGTCTCTCTCTCTCTCTCTCTGCCCGTCTACCATGTTATGACACAGGAAGAAGGCCCTTGCCAGATGCTGGCCCTTCTATCTTGGACCTCGCAACCTCCAGAACTGTGAACCATAAGCCAAATAAACTCTTATTGTTTATAAATTGTCCAGGGTGTGGTATTCTGTTATAGCACCAGAAAATGGACGATGACAAATGGGGAGTTATGTGTCCCTTACTTTTATTATTTTTTCTATTTTATTTTAGTTGGAGTCTCACTCTGTCACCCAAATTGGAATGCAGTGGCGTGCTCATGACCACTGCAACTCAACCTGCTGGGTCCAGGTGATCCTTCCGCCTCAACCTTCCAAGTAGCTGGAACTACAGGCGTGCACCAACATGCCCAGCTAATTTTTTGATTTATTGTAGAGACGAAGTCTTGCCATGTTGCTCAGGCTGTTCTTGAACCCCTAGGTTCAGGCAGTCTGCTCACTTCTGCCTCCCAAAGTGCTGGGATTACAGGCACCCAGCGTGTCCCTTCCTTTATAGTGGAGTATCTACTCTGATCGAAATTCTTCTGCATGGGAGATTTGTCCCTTCTCTCCCACTTATTAATTTACTCAATCATTTATTTATATCAATATGGACTCATAGGTATTTATTTTGCACTTTAGCTTGTAATCCAGTATTACTTTATCTTGGAGGGCAAAATTGTCCAACTTTGGCCACTGGGTGCCATTGTTGGCTCCCGTGCCCCTTTGATTCATGTCCACCAACATGTTTTGTTTTGTTTTGCTTTGTTTTCTGGCACTACACCCAGCTTATGCCTGGCCCTGGCAATTTTTAATTGACTACTAGACTTGATAACTTTTACCTTGTTGGGTGCTTTGTATTTCTAAACATTGTTAAGCCTTTTCCCTGGGATTTGGTTAATATACTTGGAAGTAGTTTTATTCTCTTGGGTTTTGTGTTTAAACTTTGTCTTGCTAAACTTTTAAACTAAGACCAGAATGATGTTTAGTCTAGGGTTAATTTTCCCCAACAGTGAGTACAGAACTCTACCTTGTGTCTCATGAATTATGAGGTTTTCCACTGGGATGGTGGGAAAAGGCACTTTTCCTAGACCTGGGTAAGCTATAGAGATTGTTTCCTTGAATGATTTCTGCATGTTCTCGGCCTCAGGCATTTGTGCCTCACGTGCTGATTAGTGCTTAACTGAATGCTCAAGGAGGAGGGCTCTCTGCAGTCCTCTGAATCTTCTTTTACATCGCTTTCCTTTCCTGTCCTGTCACCTTTAGCTGTCTTGGCCCCAGTGAACTTCCAGCTCCATCTCCTCAACTCAGTGAGCCTGCTAGGCTTCCGCTGGGTCTTCCCAGCTGGGGAAATTTCTCCAGGTAGTAAGCTGGAGCAACTAGGGGGCGTCACCATGATTACTTCTCGTCTTTCAAGAATTTCTGCCTTTATTGCCTGATGGCCAATGTCTTGAGAAACATTTGATATGTGTATTTCATTTTTTAGTTGTTTGGGTAGAAGAGTAAATCTAATCCATGTTACACCATTTTGGCCAGAAACTGAAGCCTCTGACCTTCCAAAACCTTTTTTTTTAAGAGTTGGAGTCTCACTCCATTGCCCAGGCTGGAGTGCAGTGGCACACTAGTGGCCACCCCAGCGTCGACCTGCTGGGCTCCGGCAATCCTTCCATCTCAGCCTTCCAAGTAGCCGAAACTACAGGCATGTGCTGCCATGCCTGGCTAACCATAACCTTCTAAAATGAGTGGCAGCAGGGCTCGGTGGCTCAGCCTGTAATCCCACGCCTTGGGAGGCTGAGGTAAGTGGATTGCCTGAGCCCGTGGTTTCGAGATCCGCCTGGGCAGGCGAAACCTCATCTCTACAATAAATTTAAAAAAAAAAAAAATTGGCTGGGCGTGGTAGCGCGCTCCTGTAGTTCTGGCTACTCAGAAGGCTGAGGCAGAAGGATCGCCAGAGCCCAGCAGGTCGAGGCTGCGGTGGCCAGGAGCAGCCACTGCACTCCAGTCTGGGCGACTGAGTGAGACTCCAACTCAAAAATAAATAAATAAAATAAAAGTGGCTACTTTTATATATATTAATCACTTCCATCAGTTTATCTCTGTACATGGTAAAACTATTAAGGTGATTATTAATTTCAGGCATGTTTATGCCACCACTGCAGCTGCACCATTTTACATTCCCAGTGCACAAGGGTTCCAATTTCTCCACATCCTCACCTGGTTCCTATTCCTTTTAAAATAATTTTAGCATATTTATTTTAGAGTCTCTTTCAAATTGTACTATTATCTCATGTTATTGTGGGTGCTAATCTTCCTGCTTATTAGATCTGCTGATAGCTAAATTGGCAGATTGTTTCCTTGACTATTGTATATTTTTCTGTTGTGAGCATACCATTTGGCATGAATTGGGACGATGTGTCTTTAGGGCAGTTGTTCATTTACTTTTGCAAGGGTAATACTTGCACAGGACCAATTTTTGAATTGCTTTCCTAGTTTGATGGTATCAGTACCAAGAGGGTAGTAAAAATTTAGATCCCAAACCCACTCATCGTGTAGGCTTAGGGTTTTGATTTTTCATGGTTGACTTGATCCTGATCCTACTTCCTTGCACGGAACATCCCAGGCAGAGACAAGTTTCCTGTTTCCCTGGAGTGGTATACTGAGTTTTTCTAGAAGTCTCTTCATTGAATATATAGTCTGGTGGGTGGAGAATTCAGTCTTTACTCAGGGGCTTCAGTATCTTATGGACCCCGGATATCATCTCCTATCATTACATGTGTGTTAAAACATAAAACCCGAGTCTCTAGCAGCTGGACACAGTCTCTATTTAAAAACTACCTCCAGGACAAGAGAGCCATCAGGTCACACCCCTGTTGCCCTGTTTTTCTTTTTGTTTCTGGCTCCTGAGAATTTTCCCTAGCAAGTTCAGCAATTAATTTATTTTCCCTCCTTGTGTGTTTGCTTGCTTGCTTCCTTTCTTGTAATATTTTAGGCTGGATTTTTAGGTATTTACATTAGGAAGGGTTCCCTAGTAGCGTCTGACAAATTGCTGCAGCCAGAAGTGTTTTCACATCAAAGGCACATCCTGATGATTTTCCTAAAATCCAGACTGTCCCAGCGATGAATTAAACTTTCTTGTAGGAAAGGAAAGATGTGCTTTCTCAGTGCCTCTGCTCATCAACATTTCAAAACATTTTTGGTCCACTCTTGGGTAGGGAGTCGACATGGTGAAGACACAGAGGGCTGTTAACATGTAGAAGAGGGGGCTGTCTTGAGGAAAGGATTGGATTTGCTCCCTTGCTCTTGATAGAAGACTGAGATCCTCAGGGCAAACTGGCTGTATGAGGCAGAAACGCCCCCAGATCACATCAATTTGGGAGCAGTTCTTCATCCTGAAGGTTTTCAAGTAAGCAAGCATGCCAGGTATCAAGACCACCAAACTACTGTTAACAGGCAGAAAAATAATGTCTCAGCAACTCAGATCCATGCCAGTTGTTTGCTCCTAGGTCCCATTAGCTCAAATTCCACTTGTCTGTCTTAATCACTATGTAAGAGATGCATTTGTTACTGGGAAGCCATGTGTTTGTGTAGGTTCACCAGTTTCTCCTAATCTTCCGAATACCTAAAATAAATCTTTTGGAAGCTAGAACAAGCACAGTCTGGGTAGAGATGAGAGAAAACTGAGCGGATGGTTGTGTGTATTAGTGTATATAGAGGCTTCCATTGTTATGGCAACCAGAATCCTCAACTGATGCAGTCCTGCTCCCAATAATATGAGATGTGATTAAAAATTGACATCGCAGCAAGGAAGAATACATGCAATGCGTTGGTGTGGCAACCAGAATAGTCAAATTCTGTATAAATTCAAACCTGTTGATCACAGCAATTTGGGGAATTTGTCCACAATTCATTAGGAACTCTTTTCTTATCTGGACTGGGAGTCAGGAGCCTGAAGGTCTCACCTGAGGCCAAGACCTAAGGCTAAATAAAACTCAATTTCCTTTTCTGTAATAAGGGATTAAATTAAATCATTGGTGTGGGAGAGGAGCTGGGACTCTATACTGTACCAAGAGTTGCCCTGTTTTCATATATATGCAGTACATCATTTAGTCAATCAACAGATACTTATTCAGCACCCACTCTGACTGGAGATACAAACACTAATGTATTTCCTTCCCTCTTGAATTACTTAAAATCTATGTGAAGTCACAGCTGCGGCTGTGTAAGACAGGTAGTTTGTGTTACCAGAATCAATAACAAGGAGATTTGAGTAGTTATAGAAAGATCAGGTGGAGGCAGAGAGATCAGTCAAGGAAATTGAAGCTCAGAGGAGCAGTGACTTGCTCAAGGCGACACCACCACAGGAACCACTAATGAAAACAACCATGTGCCAAGAAGTAGGTGATAGTCTTTGCAAATGTTGAAATGGAGATTAGGGAGGATAAAATGGTGTTCCTCAGGTCACACCTGAAGGCGCCCTTTATGCCAGGGAGGGCCCGGCCCAGAACCCAAACCCTTCCCAAAGGAGAGGCTTCCTTTCCTCTGGTGGCACGCGCCCTTCACCCTTCCTGAGGCTGTTTTCTGACGCCCCAGGGCTCCTCTTCTCCATGCGGAGGGCAGGCGCCGAGGGGAAGGAGTCAGAGCAGCCACCCGGCTGGGGTGCAGCCTTGTCACCAACCACAGAGCTCGGCGGCCCACCAGGCTGTCTCTTCCAGCTCGGCGGCCCTGCGCGCTCCTGGTTGTGATACAGGGGGTGAGGGGTCACCCGCGCAGCAAACAGGTCCCCGGGGAAGGGGGCATTAGCGCCACACTGCCAGGGCCTCGAAGGAACCGCGCCCGGCAGCTCTTCCGCGGGCTGGTTCCGCGCTCTGCGTCCTGCAGGGAGGCGGGTCCGCTCCCCCAGTGCGCGCAGGCGCGCCGCGGCCGGCTCGCACCGCAGCTCGGCGCTGGGCGGCCACCGACAGCCCAGGCAGGTAAGCATCCCGCCCGCCGGTGGGCTCGGACCCCGCGGCCCGGGACTCCGCGCCACCGGCCCCGCCCTGCACGGCGTGGGCTCGGGTCTGCCGCCCGGGCGCCGCGCTCCTTCCGAGCGCCTCCGGCGGGGGGCGCGGGCTGGGGAGGAGGGTCGTGGAAGGCGGTCTCGGCGGAGTGCGGAGGGGCCGGGCGGGCGCTGGGCTCCCGGGCCCTGGGTCCTGCCCTGTGGCGTCGGGCTACGATCCGGCGGAGGGGAGGGCCAGGCTTCGTTTGCTAGAGAAATGCAATCAATTAAGAGTTCTTCGTTAATGGAAGGGAGAGTGTAGAGGGCGGGGTTTGGGCTTTCTTAGGAAATGGGTCATTTGGCAAACTTTCCTATCCTGAATTTTCGATTTTTATAATGGAAGATGGAATTTCTTTTTTTGCCATAAAGAGAAAGAATAAAGAATTCCGCCATTTTGGCGCTTTAAAAAGTAACCGTTCTGTGGAGCTGATCAATGACCGCCCCGCCCGCCGCTGTATATACAGTTCTAGTCCCCGGAGGCAGGTGGCGGGTCCAGATTCACCAACCCCGCGCTAGGGGCATCTTCCACCTCCTCCAGCGTCCCGGCTGCAGCTGCGGCCGGGGGCAGGGCTGAGGTCTCAAGTTTGTGGCACTCAGTCACTCTGGGGCTCTGTGTGTTAGCTTAGGGGTATCTGTCTAGGGCGCTGACTCTCCACCTCTAGCACCTACAGCGAGGGCATTTATTGGGCGTCTGTTGTATACTAGGTCTTGGAGAGCAAGGGATGGGGGAAAGAAATCTAGGCAGACAGAGCAAGAGAAAATACACATGGACACATTCATTCAGTAAATTTTTATTGAGCATCTGCTATAGGCACCGCTCTGGGCTGGGGCTATAATGGTTGTTTTAGGTTGGCTTCCCTGGAAACAAGACTCTGATAGGGAATTTGAGTGTAAGCTTTATCGGGGTGGCCTTGGACGTATCACCAGTAGGGAAGTGAAGACCTTGAGTTGGACAGAGGAAGAAGTTGAACTGCTAACAGTCTCAACAGAGGCCTCACCCTGACCCAAGGGGAGCTCTGGAACTGACATGGCCCTGTTGAGGTGTCCCAAATTAAAACAAGGAGGGTGGGGCCTTTCTACCCCAAATCAATTCAACACTGGATGGCTACTTCCAGGAGAGAACTTGGGCGATGCAGCTTCCTCAACTGAGAGCAATTCCAAGAGAAGCAGACAGTGGAGGGCTGAAAATTTTCTTCAGCACCCTCTCACCTGAGTTGGGGTCTTACTCTGTTGCCCAAGCTGGAGTGCAGTGGCACACTGACAGCTCACCGCAGCCTCCGCCTCCTGGCCTCAGGCAATCCTTCCACCTCAGCCTCCCCAGTAGCTAGGACTACAAAGGCAAACCACCATGCCTGGCTAATTTCTTATTTTTTGTAGAGACAAGGTCTGGCTATATTGCCTAGGCTGATCTCAAACTCTTGGACTCAAGCAATCCTCCTGCCTCGGCCTCCCAAAGTGCTGGGATTACAGGCATGTAATCTTTTTCTACACATTCATAGCCCTCAAACTCCTGGGCTTAAGCAGTCCTCCTGCCTCAGCCTCCCCAGTAGCTGAGACTGCTGGGGTGCCACCACACCTGACTAATTTTTTTAATTTTTAATTTTGTAGAGATGGGGTCTGGCTGTGTTGCCCAGTCAGGTCTCCAACTTCTGACCAGAAGTGATTCTCCCCGCTTGGTGTTCAAAGTGCGAAGATTACAGACATAAGCCACCCCCTCACCTCAGTTCTTTGGTTTACAATGCCATCTATACATGCCACCTCTTTTACATATAATTTATATCTCCAACCCCAAACTTATCTGTCCATTTTCTCTAGAATATAAGCTTCATGAGAGCACTTTGTTGTATTTGTGACTGTATCCCCAGAGCACAGAATGATGCTGACACCTGACTGGCCCACCAATGTATGCTGAAAGAAAGGCAGCAACCCTGAACAGAAAGACAGTCCTCTAATCCACCCTTCCTTGATAGACCTGAAACATGTGATGGGTTTTGACAGGGTGGAATTCTTTCAGAAGTTATCTCATTCATGCTTAAATGACTACCAATTTTTTTTTTAATAAAAAGATTGACTCTATTTAAAAGTATTTAAAATGATACAAGTGGCCAGGCTCAGTGGCTTAGCCTATAATCCCAGCACTTTGAGAGGCTGAGGCGAGTGGATTGCCTGAGCGCGCAGGTTCAAGACCTGCCCAGGCAACTTGGCAAGACCTTGTCTCTACAATAAATCAAAAATTAGTCAGGTGTGGTAGCGTGCGCCTGTAGTTCTGGCTACTTGGAAAGCTGAGGCAGAAGGATCACCAGATCCCAGCAGGTTGAGGCTGCAGTGGCTGGGAGCACGTCACTGCACTCCAGTCTGGGCGACAGAGTGAGACTCCAACTCAAAAAATAAAATAAAATAAAATAAGATGATACAAGTACTTCAGCTGTGCAAAACAAAATAAATTTAAATTCATGAAAGAATGTTTTATAATTTAAAAAAATTATAAACTACATCTTGGTTGGTTTGAAAGTTGCCTTAATTAATCAGGCTATATATCTAGCCTTTGCCTACCAGATTATACTTCTGGTCTATACCTCCATTATTATATATGTCTATAATATATATAGACTCTGTATTTTAGGGAGGAAAAGCTGGAAGATAAGTGAATACACAAGAACAGCAGAAGGGAGGAGGGTGGGAGAGACAGCAACCATTGCAAACTGATTTTGCAAGCAGGCAGCTTACATGTTACTGGCCAGTAGCTACCAAGTTCCCTGGAATTTCTGTTAAAAGGGAGTAGATTGGTGTTTGTTGAGAGCCTGCTGGTTTCTAATTTCCACCAAAGCTCTTTGTGGCAGATACCAGAACCAACTTCATTTTACATATGAGCAAACTAAGACTTAGAGAGGATAAGCTTAGTGGGGTGGGGGAGGAGCTGGAATTCAAACTCAAGTCTGTCTTAAGCCTAGGCCCATGTTCCTTTCTTTAACCTATGGGCCAGAGGCCATTGTCAAGTACTGCTAACACCTTAAAGTAACCAGTATCAACCACTCACACAAATGGCCTTTTTATTAACAAGTTTAAGTCACTCAAATCCAACACAAAGCCGGGCTCGGTGGCTCAGCCCATAATCCTGTGCTTTAGGAGGCTGAGGTGAGTGGATTGCCTGAGCCCGCGGGTTCGAGACCCTCCTGGGCAACTTGGCGAGACCTCATCTCTACAATAAATCAAAAAATTAGCCAGGCGTGATAGCGCGTGCCTGTAGTTCCGGCTACTTAGAAGGCTGAGGCGGAAGGATCACCGGAGCCCAGCAGGTCGAGGCTGCAGTGGCCGGGAGTGGCCACTGCACTCCAGTCTGGGTGACGAGTGAGACTCCAACTCAAAAAAATAAATAAATAAATCCAATACAAATAATTACTGAGCATTTACTGTGTATCAGGCACTATTCTGAGTACTGGAGATATAACAGTGAACAAGACAATCTTTGCATTTATGTGAGGATGACTGATCAGACACAGATATAAATGAAGATCACTACTGATTATAATGAAGGATGGGAAAGAAAGAAACAGTAATTAGACAGACTGGTGGGATGGGGTGAGGGGTGTGCTACTTTAAATTGCCTGCTTCTGGAAAGACCTCTTCTCTTCTGAGGAAGTGACCACTGAGCTGAGGCCAGGAGGATGGGAAGGAGCCAGCCAGAGAGCTTGGGGCAAAGCATTCCAGGTGGAGGGAACAGCAAGGGCAAAGGCTCTGAGGTGGGCGTTGCCTCTTTGCCTCTGCCTCCCAAAGTGCTGGCATTACAGGAATGAGCCATTGTGCCCAGCAGTGTTTATTTTTTTATTAGAGATGGGATCTTGCTATTTTGCCCAGACTGGGCTTGAATTTCTGAATTCAAGTGATCCACTGGCCTCAGCCTCTTGAGTTATCTGGGTCTACAGGTGCATGCTACTGCACCCAGCTACTGGTTGCTATTTAAATTTACTTTAAATAAACTAGGCACAGTGGCTCATGCCTGTAATCCTAGCACTTTGGGAGGCCAAGGCAAGAGGATTGCTTGAGCCCAGGAGTTTGATCCAGCCTGGGCAATATGGTGAGACCTCGTCTTTACAGTAAATTTTTTAAAAATAACCAGGCCTGGTGGCACATGCTGTAGTCCCAGCTACTTGGAAGGCTGAGGCAGGAGATTCACTTGAGCCCAGCAGGTTGGGGCTTCGGTAGCCGTGATCATGCCACTGCACTCTAAAGTGGATGACAGAGTGAGACTCCAACTCAAAAAAATAAAAAAATTAACTTACTTAAAATTAAATAATACAAAAACGTCAATTCTTCAGTCACGATAGCTACATTTCAAGTCCTCAGTAGCCACATGTGGCTAGTGACTGCTTTGTTGGATTGCTTAAATATAGGACATTTCCATCATCACAGAAAATTTTACTGGACAGTGCTGGTAAGCCATCTAGGACAGTGGACAACACATTTTTTTTTAGTTGGAGTCTCACTCCGTTGCCCAGGCTGGAGTGCAATGGCATACTCACAGTCACCTCAGCGTTGACCTACTGGGCTCCAGTGATCCTTCCGCCTCAGCCTTCCAAGTAGCAGGAACTACAGGCGTCCACTACCACGCCCGGCTAGTTTTTTATTTATTGTAGAGATGAGGTCTCGCTAAGTTTCCCTGGCTGATCACAAACCCGCGGGCTCAGGTAATCCACTCGCCTTGACCTCTCAAAATGCTGAGATTACAGACTGAGTCATCGAGTCAAGCCAAGCAACACATTTTAGAGTTGAGTAAATCCTAAGTATATTCGTTATGTCATTAGGTCTTTTATATATATATATATATATATATATATATATATATATATATATATATATCTTCACCTGTTGAACCAACTCTTTATTAAATGCTTCTACTGCCTTTGCTCTATTAAAACAAAATAACATACTGACTTGGTTTTCATGTACTATTTGCTCTACAGATGCATACGCTTGTTCAACAGATGTGTGAGTGCCCACCTTGTGCTTGGGGTTGGTTGGACAGGGGCATGAAAAAAAAGATCAGGAAAGATCCCTTATAGATCAAGTAAGAATTGAAAAAAAAATCCCACCTCCCAGGAAGATAAACCCTATATAGGTGAAGGAAAACCAGGTACTTGAGGTCTTTGAATTCTCAGAAAGAGAAGGGATTCTTTTTTTTACATTTATTTATTTACTTATTTTAGAGTTGGTGTCTCACTCTGTCACCCAGGCTGGAGGGCAGTGGCATGCTCCCGGCCACCGCAGCCTCGACCTGCTGGGCTCGGGCGATCCTTCCACCTCAGCCTTCCAAGTAGCTGGAACTACAGGCATGCACCACCATGCCCAGCTGATTTTTTAAAAATTTTTGTAGAGATGCGGGCTCGCCAAGTTGCCTAGGCTGGTCTCGAACCTACAGCCTCAGGAATCCTCTCACCTCAGCCTCCCAAACTGCTGGGATTATGGGTATGAGCCATTGTGCCTGGCCAAGAAGGGAGTGATTCTAGTAGGGATGCAAGTGGGGAGAGTTTGGACGAGATAGTCGGCCAGACATAAACTTGACTGAGTCAGTTCTGTATGTCCAGTTTACAAAGTACCCCACACACATGTCATTGTGCCCATCCTTACATAGACTAGGGAGGTGCAGGGCTGGCCAGAGCCTTCACAGTGACCTGAGTGGAGCCAGGAGTCAGACCTAATGCTGATCTCCTTGGACACCCTACTCCCTTCAGGGCTGAAGCCTTTCTTTGTAGGTTGCTGGCTTCAGGGTGACCAGTTCCTCAAAGAAGCCCCCTCCCTTCCCATCTCCATTGCTTTTGTAGCAAAGATCACCACCTGATCGCCATCGCTTGTAGGCCTACCAGGATGGAGGGGCATGCTGAAATGGAGATGCTGAGGACACTGAAGGGGCCCTCCACAGGGGAGGTCAGTGTGCACCTGGTGGCTAGAGACAGCCCAGGTTCCGGTCCTCACCTGCCTGCTACTGCCTTTATCATTCCAGGTGGGTCAAGCCAGGGGTCCGGGGAGGAGGAGCATTGCTATTCCTGCTCAAGCATGTGTGGATTCTGGAGAGGCGATGACACTTTCTACTTTTCTCTACCTGTCTTCCTTCACCTGCCTACATGCACATGGCAGAATTGAGGCAGGGCCCCTGGGCTCACCTGTGCCTATCTGTATCTGTTCACAGCCAGCTCAGGCAGCCTCGGCCTGTCCAGCAGTATCCTGGATGTGTCCTGCTTTCCCCGGGAGCCAATCCACGTGGGCACCTCGGAGCAGGTGGTTGACAGCGAACCAGTTACCGCCACGGTTCTGCCGCAGCTCAGCACTGGGCCGTCGGCCAGCTCCAGCGCCAGCACAGTACGGCTTCTGGAGTGGACAGAGGCCGAGGCCCCGCCCCCTGGGAGTGGCCTGCGGGTCAGTGTCTGTGGGGATTGGCTAAGCTCACTAAGCCTGAGCTGTGGGGCGGGGCCTGCGGGTCCCCAGGCTGGACCAAAGGCGGAAGAGGGGGGCAGCTGGCAGAGACGATGGATCCTGGGGGTGGGGCTTTGAGTGAGGTACTCCAGGGGCGCGGCTTGGGTCGAAGCATCCCCTAGGCCCTAGGGACTATGGGGCGTGGCTTGGAGTGAGGCACCCTGGGACTGGATCTGCTGGTGCCTGTGGGCGTGGCTTAGAGTGAGGCAATCTGGGACTGGACCGCTGGCGCTGGGGGCATGGTCTGGGGGCTCTGGGGTTGTGGCCCGGAGCGAGGCGCCCAGGGGCGGAGTCTTAAGGCCTGCTGGGGGCATGAGCTGGCATGAGGCGGCGACGGGGCGACGGCGCTGTCTCCGAGGTGGGTCAAGGGACCGTGAGTGAGTCGCGATCCTCAGACCCTCCCGCGCTCCAGTTCCGGATAAGCGAGTACACGCCGCTGAACGTGGCGGGAATGGAGCAGCCCGCGAGCCCGGAGCTGCGGCGCGAAGGCGTGTCAGAATACGAAGATGGCGGGGCCCGGTCGGGAGATGGCGATGTGGGCACCCAGCAGCCCGGTAGGAGCCCCGCTCCCCGGGCCCTGAGCTGGGGCCCTGCATGAGTGGGGCGAGGCCTGAGCTCCCCGATGAGCCTCAGTTGGGGCGTGGATGGGGTGGTTTCTGCAAGTATGCCCAGGGGTGGGTCTTGAGGTGGAGAAGGCTGGGGGAGGCTGTCCAGCACAGAGGTTGACTAAGGTGGAAACAGGGCCTGAGAGGTGTGGGCGGAGCCTGAGTGTGGCTGTGATGGAGTGGGAGGCCTGAGGCCCATTTGGCCCCTGCAGAGGACCTCCCCCAGAATCCTCCAGAAGATCCCTCTCAGGATCCCCCAGAGGATGATGGCACCTGTCAGTGCCAGGCGTGCGGGCCTCAGCAAGCCGCCGGTCCAGATCTTGGTTCCTCTAATGATGGCTGCCCTCAGCTGTTCCAGGAGCGGTAAGGGGAGGAGGTCGTAGCCCTACTTGCTCTGCCTTCAGCCCCCAAACCCCCAATCCTGTTCAGGGCTTAGCAGAGGGACTGGGTGGTTTGGGTGGTTCTTTCCCTAAGGCTGCCCCTTCCTCAGGTCAGTCATAGTGGAGAATTCCTCAGGCTGCGCCAGCACTTCTGAGCTCCTTAAACCCATGAAGAAGAGGAAGCGCAGAGAGTACCAAAGCCCATCAGAGGAGGAGTCGGAGCCAGAGGCCATGGTAGGAAGAGGGAAGAGGGAAGGGAAGGGGGAAGCCAGGGCCTGTGCCTCAATTCTCGCTGTCCCCTATATTTATCCAGGCCGTGGGGCTGGGCCAGAGAAGACCCTTATGACAACTCACTCATATTTTGGGGTCCCATCCTGAGTCAGGTCCACTGCCTGGTTGGAGGGAAGTGAATTAATAACTCTCCTGTTTTTCCAGAATTCCCATCTCAGTCTAGTGTCAGGGTTAAGACACAGTCATGTGAACCCAAAGTAGATGTGCAAGCAGATGGAAAACTTATCTCTGGAGTCCCGAGGCTAGACCAGAAGCCAGGGAGCACAGGGCTCTACCTGCAGAAGCTAGAAGAGTCAGAGAACAAATATTCTACTCAACATGTAAAATCAGCCAGAGCAGGTTTTTGAGTGCTTGGTTTCTACCTGGTTGGAGGAGAGTTGAAGTGAGGCTGTGTAAGTAAGGTGTGTGTGTACTCACGTGAGTCTGTGCCTAAGTGGTACAGGACTGTCTGCTGGAGCTGTATTCCTGCTAGTGGCCTAGAAGAAATCCTACCTGTTTGGGGCAGGACACTACATGGCCAGAGAGCCAGGTAGGGGCCGGTGTCAGAGGCTAGGGCTTTACCTCAACCCAACAGGAAGCTGGAATCAGGCTTGCTTTCTGCAGGAGAAGCAAGAAGAAGGAAAGGATCCAGAGGAACAGCCCACCACTAGCACCCCCGAGAGTGAGGAGTGGAGCAGCAACCAGCCTGGTATGGTGGCCTGTGTGTATATATTTGTGTGAGGTGTGTATATACCTTTGGAGGTGTGAGGCTGGGAGAGTGGGTTATGATTGTGATGGTATGTTGTACATATATAGATGAGCATGGGTTAAAGTGTGTGGAAAAGACAGTGGGAGACTGTTTCTAGTTTGTGCATTAGTATATGTGTGTTCTTGGGGGTTATATCATATGTTTGTTTATCTTCTATTATCCAGTCGTGAGTAGGCCCCATTGCCAGGGAGGTCTTGGCTCAGTATCTGAAGACTTGAGCAGCTTTTTCTGGCACCATATGACATTGCTTCCCTTTTGGTGGTGTGAGCAAGCCCACATTGGTCATTAGTCTGACTTTCCTATTTGGAACCCCATTTTGACTCTTTGATTCTAAGAAAAATAGAGCAGAGTTCATGTATAGTCAGCTCCAGCTCTCAACCTTC
The DNA here is from genome assembly GCA_963574415.1 of Tarsius wallacei. Lineage (NCBI taxonomy): Eukaryota > Metazoa > Chordata > Mammalia > Primates > Tarsiidae > Tarsius > Tarsius wallacei. Next base: position 5,033 of record CAUYQG010036255.1, on the reverse strand, counting down.
TCTATTACCATCTCCACATTCCCATGTGACAACTGTCAACTGTAGCTAAGTAGCATTTATCACACTTATAGTCTCCTAAATACTGTGTAGCAATTTGTTTAATATCTCTCTTCCTCCCTTATTAAGTAGACTCCACCAACATGGGAGTAAATCTGTTTTTCTTTCTCTCTCTCTCTCTCTCTCTCTCTCTCTCTCTCTCTCTCTGTCTCTCCCCTTCTCCCCTTCCTTCTTTCCTTCTTTCTTCTTTCTGTCTTGCTTTTTTGCTCAGGCTGGAGTGTAATGGCTATTCATAGGCACAATCATAGCTCACTGCAGCCTTGAACTCCTGGGGCTTAAACAATCCTCCTGCCTCAGTCCCCTGAGTAGCTGGGACTATAGGCTTGGCCACCATGCTTGGGTCCTGAGTCTGTTTTATTACTATATCCCTGGTACTTAGCTTAGAGTTTGGTGTGGAGTAGGGTCTCAATTTTTGTTCGGTAGGTAAATGTATAGTTGCCTGAGTCACAGTCTTTACCATTCCAGAGAGAACCAGAAGAGTGAATTCATTTCTTAAGACATCGTCCTGCCTTGATGGACTCAATACCAGCTGGAGAAGTCCAGTCTGTGTCCTGGGCTCTGAACTTTATAGTGTCTCTTCCAACTTCTGCCCATTACAGCCAAACCAAAGTTTTACTGTTGTGTCTCATCCAAGGCAGTCACATGAGTAGGCAGAGGCTTAAATCTCTTTGGTTTATGGCCTCCTAAGACTTATGCAGAGTAAACAGTGTTTAACTACTCTTGACTCAGCTGCTCTATCTTATCTAAGGACATAAATTCATAAATTGACATTATTTTAGCTGGGTCCTGTTGATCAATACGGAGTTATCTTTTGATTCATACCAGTCACCATCTTAACTGTGAACATTAGTGTGACATTAGTTTCTTGGTATTTTTCTCTCATTCCTTTTTTCTTTTTTCTTTTTTCAAGGAAAGAAATTCTGTATCAGTATATAGACATTTGCATTTATGACTATAATATTTTCTGCTTATTCTCTGTATCATCTGACAAAAGAATATGGGGGTAGGAATGAGGGTCAGGATTGCTTGAATTTCTTGTATGTGGGAGAATCTGTGTTTTTTGTTTTTTGAGTTGGGGGGGGTCTTACTTTGTCTCCCAGGCTGAAGTACAGAGGCATGATCACGCTCACCATAGTCTTGACCTCCTGAGCTCAGTCTGTCCTACCATCTCAGCCTCCCAAGTAGCTATGACTACAGGTACACACCACCTCACCCATCTAATTTTTTGCTTGTTTATTTATTTATTTATTTGGAGTTGGAGTCTCACTCTGTTGCCCAGGCTGGAGTGCAGTAGCATGCTCATGGCCACCGCAGCCTCAACCTGCTGGGCTCAGGTGATTCTTCTGCCTCAACCTTCCAAATTTATTTTTAATTTTTAAATTTTCTTATTTTTTTATTTTTTTGAGTTGGAGTCTCACTCTGTCACCCAAGCTGAAGTAGAGTGGCACACTCACAGCCACCGCACCCTTGACCTGCTGGGCTCAGGTGATCCTTCCGCCTCAACCTTTCAAGTAGCTGGAGCTAAAGCCACGTGCCACCATGCCCAGCTAATTTTTTTTTTGTTTTTCTTGTAGAGATGAGATCTCACCAAGTTGCCTAGGCTGGTCTCGAACCTGTGGTCTTGGCCTCCCAAAGTGCTGGGATTATAGGCATGAGCTACCACGTCCAGCCTTTTTATTTTTTATTTATTTTATTTAAAAAAATTTTTTTTGAAAGCAGATTTATTGAGAGGACAGAAAAGCTCCCATAGTGGGAGGGGACCTGAAGGGGTTGCCCCCTTTTTATTTTTTTTAGAGATGAGGTCTCGCTGTGTTGCCTAGGCTGGTCTTGAATTCCTGGGCTCAGGGAGTCCTCCCAAAGTGCTGGGATTGCAGGGATGAGCCACCACAACCAGCCAGAATCTGTTTTATCTACACTCTACTTGGCAGTTTGATGTCCAGCTATTTGATTCATGTCCTACAGACCTGACATATCTAGTGCTGATGGAATGTTCTAGTAGTTTAAGAGTTAGAAATGTTTAACCCTGAATTGTACCCCGCATTTTTAAAATTAAAAAGAGTTAGAAATGTGTGGCTCATGTACACATGAGCCTTCTCTCTCATAGATCTTCACCTTTTCAAGGCCATTTTGTGTAAATGATCATTTTCTGATACACCATTGTAAGTCTTTGCAATTTATTTAGTCATTAATAGCTATTCTGATTGCATTAACAGTTATAGTAGTCCCCCCTTATCTGCAGGGGATGTGTTCCAAGATCCCCACCTGCCCCCCCCCCGCCCCCCGTGGATGCCTGAAACTGTGGTTAGTACTGAACCCTTTATATACTATGTTTTTCCCTACACATGATAAAGAATATGCTGGACAAAGGGATGATTCTTTCCTGGGTGGGACGGAGCAGGATGGTGTGAGATTTTGTTATGCTGCTCAGAAGGGTATGAAATTAAAACCTATGAATTGTTTATTTCTGGAATTTTCCATTTAATATTTTCAGATTGTGGCTGATCACAGGTAACTAAAACCATGGAAAGAGAAACCTTGGATAAGCAGGGATTACTGTACTGATGTTCTCATGCCATCTCTTATTCTGCCCATATCCAAATTAAGTATCCATAGTGGTGCTTTTCAAGATCAACTTTTCAGATTCAGACCAATCCTACAAGAATCCTATTCTATTTAGTTGTCTAAAATAACACTGCAGTTACATTAGACAAACATAAGTAGGTTATCTTCTTACTATTCTTTATATAATCTGGATATAAGTCTTATCAGATGTATATACAAATATTTTCTTCTGATCTGTCTTGATTTTGCTTTTCTAAATGGTGTCTTTTAAGGAGCAGAAATTTTTCATTTTGATGATGTCTAATTTATCAATTTTTAATGGTTATTGCTTTATACATACATTTTTATAAGGTATAGGTTCCTAATGGCTTTATTGTGATGAAATATACATACCAAACAATTCATCCATTGAAGTGTACAATTCAGTGGTCTTTTTAGTATATTCACAGAGATGTGTAATTATCACCACAATCAATTTTAACACATTTTTATCACCCCCCCAACGGAAACCTCATATCCATTAGCATCATCTCCCCAACCCCTGCAGCCCTAGGCAACCACCAATCTTCTATTGTATACTAGATTTGCCTATTTTGGACATTTCATATAAATGGAATCATGTGTGGCCCTTTGTGACTATGTTTTACTTAGCACAGTTATTTAAAGGTTTACATGTTTAGCATGTATTACTTCATTCCTTTTTATTGCTGAATAATATCGTATGGGTATACCACACTTTGTTTCTCTACTCATCAAGTGATGGATATATGTATTGTTTCTACTTTTGGGCTACTTTGAATAATTCTTTTTTTTTTTTTTTTTTTAGTTGGAGTCTCACTCTGTCGCCCAGTCTGGAGTGCAGTGGCACACTCACGGCCACCCCAGCATCGACCTGCTGGGCTCTGGCGATCCTTCCACCTCAGCCTTCCATGTAGCCGGAACTACAGGCACGTGCTATCATGCCCAGCTAATTTTTTTTGTTTATTGTAGAGATGCAGTCTCGCCAAGTTGCCCAGGTTGATCTCAAACCCATGGGCTCAGGCAATCCACTTACCTCAGCCTCCCAAAGTGCTAGGATTATAGGCTGAGATACCGAGCCCGGCCTGAATAATTCTTGTAGGAACCTTTGCATACAAGTTTTTGTGTTGGCATGTTTTCATTTATCTTGACTATATATAGGACTGGAATTGTGTGATCATTTGGTGACTCTGTGCTTAGCCGTTTAAGGAACTGCCAGGCTGTTTTTCAAAGTGACTGCACCAGTTTATATTCACACTGGCAGTATATGAGGATTTGAGTTTATCCCCATCCTCACCTACACCTGTTATTATCTATCTCTTTTATTACATGTCATCCTAGCGGGTATGAAATGGTATCTCATCGTGGTTTTCCTTTTTCACTGTTGCCCTGGCTGGAGTGCACTGGTGCGATCATAGCTTACTATAACCTCAAACTCCTAGGCTCAAGGGATCCTCCCACCTCAGCCTCTTGAGTAGCTGAAACTACAGGCATGTGCCATCACTACAGCTAATTTTTTTTTATATTTCATTTTTTTGTAGAGGTAGGGTTTTGCTATGTTGCCCAGACTGGTCTTAAATTCCTGGGCTAAAATGATCCTCCTGCCTTAACCTCTGGAAGAGCCGAGACTATAGGTGCAAGCCACCAGAACTTGGCTTATTATGGTTTTGATTTGCATTTCTCTGATGGCTAATGGTGTTGACTATCTTTTCATGTGCTTATTTTATATATGTGTGTGTGTGTGTATGTGCATATATGTATATATATATGTGTGTGTTTATATGTATATGTATATATAGATTTTTTTTTTTTTTTGAGTTGGAGACTCACTCTGTTGCCCAGGCTGGAGTGCAGTGGCACTCTCACAGCCACCGCAACCTCTACCTGCCAGGCTTAGGCGATACTTCTGCCTCAGCCTTCCAAGTACCTGGAACTACAGGCACATGCCACCACACCCAGCTAATATTTATATATTTTATTTGGAGAAATGACTATTTAGATCCTTGCCCATATTTTAACTGGGTATAAAAAACAGATTTTTCTATTGAAATACAAGGAAAACCATATGGAGTTGGTGATCAAGCTGATTATATGAGTGTGTAATTCAGTACTAGATATTGATCAGTATGCAACTTATAGAAACACTTTCTTAACTGAGGTCCTTAATCTAAGCTTGCATGCAAAATTCTGTGACTTGTTCATTTTCCTAGGGAGATGAACCATGGCTTTCGTTAGATTTTCTTTTTTTTTTTTTCTTTTTTTTTTTTGAGTTGGAGTCTCACTCTGTCGCCCAGACTGGAGTGCAGTGGCCGCTCCCAGCCACCGCAGCCTCGACCTGCTGGGCTCCGGTGATCCTTCCACCTCAGCCTTCCAAGTAGCTGGAACTACAGGTGCGC
>CAUYQG010036247.1:0-54332 GCA_963574415.1 Tarsius wallacei | reverse complement strand
TATGTTATCTTGGTTACTGTATCCTTATAATAAAGTTTAAAGTCTGGAAGTGTGATACCTCCCACTTTGTTCCTATTGCTGAGGATTGTTTTGGCTATTAATGCTCTTTTTTGTTTCCATGTGAATTTCTGTATTGTCATTTCCAGGACTGTGAAAAATGATGTTGGTAATTTGATGGGTATTGCATTGAATCTATAGATTGCCTTGGGTAGGATAAACATCTTGACAATAGTGATTCTTCCAATCCATGAGCATGGGATGTTTTTCCATTTGTTTGTGTCATTTTTGATTTCTTTGAGCAGCATTTTGTAGTTTTTTGTGTAAAGATCTTTCACTTCTCTGGTTAGGTGGATGCCAAGGTATTTCATTTTTTTTATGGCTGTTGTAAATGGGATTGTGTTTTTTATTTGGTTCTCTGCCTGCTTGTTGCTAGTGTATAGAAATGCAACTGTCTTTTGCACATTAATTTTGTAACCTGAGACTTTACCAAAGTCATTTATAAGTGTGAGGAGGCTTTTGACAGACTCCCTAGGGTTTTTAGATATAGAAGCAAATTGTCTGCAAAGAGGCAGCGCTTAACTTTCTCTTTTCCTATTTGAATATCTCTGATTTCCTTCTCTTGCCTGATTGCTCTTGCTAAGAATCCTAGGTAGAATCGGGGTAGGAAATGAATTCATGATCAAGTCCCCAAAAGTGAATGCTACAAAGGCTAAGATAGACAAGTGGAACCTCATCAAACTGAAAAGCTTTGCACAGTGAAAGAAACCATGAAGAGAGTAAAGAGGCAACCTGCAGAATGGGAAAGCTATGCATCTGACAAAGGCTTAACATTCAGGTTCTACAAGGAACTCATATGACCTAAAAGGGAAAAAGAAAAAACCAAACAACTCCATTAAAAAGTGGGCAGCCAGGCTCAGTGGCTCAGCCTCTAATCCCATGCTTTGAGAGGCTGAGATGAGTGGATTGCCTGAGCCTGTAGGTTCGAGACCCGCTTGGGCAAGTTGGCGAGACCTCACTCTACAATAAACCAAAAGAAATTAGCCCGGTGTGGTAGCGCGCGCCTGTAGTTCCAGCTACTTGGAAGGCTGAGGCAGAAGGAACGCTGGAGCCCAGCAGGTCGAGGCTGCGGTGGCCGGGAGCGGCCACTGCACTCCAGTCTGGGTGACAGGGTGAGACTCCAACTCAAAAAAAAAAAGTGGGCAAAGGACATGAACAGACACTTTTCAAAAGATGACATACAAGCAGCCAACAGACACGTGAAAAAGTACTCAGCTTCACTAATCATCAGAGAAATGAAAACCCAAACTACAATGAGATAGCACCTAACTCTAGTAAGGACGGCTATCACTAATAAATCAAAAATCAATAGATGGTGGCATGGATGTAGAGAAAAGACATCGCTTCTACATTGTTGGTGGGAATGTAAGCTAGTTCAACCTCTATGGAAAGTAGTGTGGTGACTTCTAAAAGAGCTCAAAATTGATTTTCCATGATCCAACAGTCCCTCTCCTGGGAATACAGTCAGAGGAAAAAAGACACCTGTGCATGCCTGTTTATTGAAGTGCTATTCACAGTAGTCAAAACATGGAACCAACCCTGCTGCCCATCAAAAGTGGACTGGATAAAGAAAATGTGGTACATACACAAGATAGAGAATTATGCAGTCACAAAGAAGAAAAAAATCATGGCCTTTGCAGCAACCTGGATGCAGTTGGAGACACTAAGAGAACTGTCGCAGAAACAAAGACCTGAATACCGCATGCTCTCATGCATAAGTGGACTCTGAACACTAGTCACATTAGTACGAGCGGGATCAGCAGTTGCTGGGCACTGTTAGAGGAGGAGAAGAATGGAGAGTAGGGAGGCACGTGGCAACGCGAAGGGTACTTGGTTCACTACCAGCAGGAGTGAGGGCCATCTAAAAGGCCAAACTTCACCTGCATGCAGCCTACTTATGTAGTAAATCCTCATTTGTACCTCACAACTCTATAATAAATAAATAAACAATTTTTTAAAAACCCCCAAAATGCCAAAATATATGTATCAAATATCATCGTTAAAGGGCCCTTTAAGAAACATTGTTACAAAACAATAAGAAACAGACAAATGAAATAATAAAAGAAAGAAGTAGAATCTAATGGAATGTTCGACAAAAAGATATAAGTAGTTTATCAACATGTAGAACAATGTTCCAGGTTTCTGGTCAAAGAAATGTAAATTCAGTCAATACTGAGATATTATTTTTACTTCATCGTATTGGTAGACGTCCAGTGTTTTCGAAGGTATAGTCAAACTAGCAGGAATTTAAATAAAAACAGTTTGGATGGTAATTTTTCAGTAATTACACATTTATGTAATATATAAACCCTTTGGTTTAGCAATTCTATTTTTAGTCATTAATTTTACAGAAATATTTTAAAAATATCTTTAAAACTGTACAGAAATGAAAGTGTTCTCTATAGCATCATTTTCAATAATAAAAATGTAGGATTATTTCTAGCAATAAAAATTGGAAATAACAAATGCCTATTATAAAATAAATTATTGAATAAATTATGGTTGATTCATAGAGTAAGAATACTAATAAATCAGTAGAAATAATCAGAATTTGCTGATTCTGACAAGAAAACATATCTATGACTTGTTGAGAAGTGTAAAATAGCTTACAAAACATGATTTCATTTTTTTGATGAATACATGTATATGTATCTAAATGATGTAGTAAAGGATTTAAAGTGAATTTACCATAAAACTTCACTATCATTTCTCAATCACTGTTCCATTGATAGCTTCTCCTCTTTTCCTTGGATTACGCCTTGACCTTCAAACTGGTTTCCCTGCTTCTACCATTGATTCATTGCAACAACCTATTCTTAACATGGCAGACTGAGTAGTCTTTCCAGCATTTTAATGATAGTCATATCATCCCCTCCAATGGCTTCCATTTGCTCTTCAGATGAAACTCCAAATCCCTAAACTTTTCTGTAAGGATCTAAGTCATCTTGTCTTCCCATTTTCCGGTTTTCTTTAAAGGCACACCACCCTGCCTCACTAGGCTCCAGTTCTCTGGCTCCTTTTGTTTTTGCCATAAAACCTTCATACAAGCTTTTCTCTTTTTCCAGAAAGCTCTTTACCTGTCTCAAAACCCACCCCAGTCTTCCTCATTTCTTGCCTAAGGTGCAGTCATTCTTCCATACTCAACAAGACTACCTCAGTTTCTCATATCATAATGTCCTTTTTTCAGTTTACTTGTCAAAATTTATAATCATATTGTTATACAGTTCTTTGCTTAATGTTCGCTTTTATACCAGAGCAAGATTGATGTAAGCAGAAGGCACATCTTTAAAATAAACAAATCAACAAATAAGCAAACAACCTATAAAATCACTTGCCAGTATAATATCTGGCGGCACAATAAATATTTTGAATGAATGAATAAATGAAGGAATATACCTAGCCCAACCTCCCATTGATTTTTTTTTTTTTGACTTGGAGTCTCATTCCATTGCCCAGCCTGGAGTGCATTGGCACACTCACGGCCACCCCAGCATCGACCTACTGGGCTCCAGAGATCCTTCCACCTCAGCCTTCCAAGTAGCCGGAACTACAGGTGTGTACTACCATGCCCTGCTAGTTTTTTTGTTTTTTCGTTTTTTGTTTTTATTTATTGTAGAGATGGGGTCTCATCAAGTTGCCTGGACTGGTCTTGAACCCGTGGGCTCAGGCAATCCACTCATCTCGGCCTCCCAAAGTATTGGGATTACAGGCTGAACCACTGAGCCTGGCCAATTCTTATTTTTAAAAACATATTTTTAATTTTAGCTCACTGCTCTAAATCTCATAATATATTCAAAAGTAAAGTGAACACAAAACCAATCAACCATAATACAAAGGCATTTTAGTTAATGAACTGAAGTACTATTCTGGGTGAGTAGGAACATTCCTGGGTGCCACTTACAAAAATAGGCTCTGTTCTTTTCATATTCTCTCCATCCATAGAAAAGTAGATGTTTCAACCCTGCTGAGCATTTGTGCTGTTAGAATCCTAGTGACCAGGGAAAGCTGGCATCACTGTTGGTTTAACTGTCAGGTCTGAACTCACATTTTATTTCTGGGAATTTAGCTTTTATACTCTTCTATCTTTTTAAAATGGAACCACAGCCGATCTGCTCTTACAGTCTTCAAATTTCAAAGTTTCCCACTGATGAAGGAGGTGGTAGCATGGGGAAATGTAGGAAAACCTCCTACCAAAAATATCAGTCCTCTGGGAAAAGAAAGACAAACAGAAGTCTAATCCGGTGTTATGAGTCAAGTGTTGCTGCTTCTTTCAGATGAGTTTTGCAAAGGATTTTATTAATGCACAGCTTTCTTTTCAAGTTCCACAGTTACATTTATCCTGCTTTCATTTCTCATTTCCACTAGAATTATCTACCTCTGCATTTGATACCAATTCTGAAAATATTTTATGCTAGGTATTAATTAAATTTCTTTGAGTTGTATACAATAGAAATCAGAAGATGATTAAAAAGGGACAAAAATGCATTTGGTAGATTCTAAGATATTAAAGAAGACTAGAACAATGAAGCACTGGAAATGATGGAGACAAAGCTGCTGCAAATTCAAGGGCTTTTTCTCTAGGGTTCCATAATGTGTGTTTCTTTATCCCTGTTTGAGTGCTGGTGGACCTGCTTGAGTCGGTGTTCATGCCAGTGTCCAGTTAGTTACTACCAGCCAGGTCCACTTTTGTAAATGCAGGAGACAGAGGGGAGATACTTGGAAGACACTTTAATGGATGTTCATCACACAGGACCTGTAAATTCTGTTGAAACATTTTAGTTGCTGATTGATAATAAGAAAAACATAAACATAGATTGATAGCTTACAGAGAGACTTTGAAAGAGGCATGTTCTAATAATAGGATTCTAGAGTAACACACTTTTAACTTTGTTCAACTACAGAGGAAGATCATGAAATTGGAGACACAGGAAATCCTTATATTTAGGGTAGAATGTTGACCTTTAGGCATTATGGCTTCTTATGTTTCCAGTCACCTGCTGGATAGAAGAAAAAGGGCATTTTCCAGTGCTCATGGCATCTTATTCACTTTGACTAACTTCTCCCTTCTCACATACCCAAATTAACACCATCAGTTGTTTTTGTCCTCTTTGGGTTGTCACTTTATTCCCCCATTATGTCATACTATGACCCATACCTCATCATTTCATTCTTAAAGAGTGACACTAGTCATCAAGTTGTCTTGCCTAAAGTTATTTACCTCCTTTATTCTGCCTTGCATGGACTGTAAGCTGAATTTTCCTAAATGCTGGCAATCTTCTCAAAAACGTTTCGTCCACTTTCTTTTCCTGCTTAATGAGTTATAATCTTTTCTACTGACCAAATCCTTTAACAGTGTGTCCATTCTTATCCACATATAGTTTCCACTCTTCCTTAATCTGAATGTTTGAGTCTATCAGCTTGACATTCTTAACTTCCTCCTCCAACTATGTTTACCCACCTTTTCCCACTCCTGGCTCACTTTTGGTCTTGTCCTGCTCTAGAACGCTGTACTTTATCCCTTATGTTTACCTATAACAATTCAGATTATTATTCTAAATCCATTTCAAGTCTTAATGTCCTATAAGGTTTACCTTATGTCTACTGTCCCTCTCATAAAAAAAAAAATTTTTCTTCTTACTTTTTTTTATGTTTATGACTTTATTAAAATGTTCCTGTTCTTTAATGGCTGCACACAGTTTGAAAATTTAGCATATCAAAAAATGTGGAAAGGATATAACATTTTTCTATGCATTCATAATTTTGAACAAATATTTAATATATGCCTCCTACATGCCCGACACTGTTCTAGACAATGCATATACAAAGAGCAAGACTGATAAGGACACCTACTCTCATGGGGCTTAATTCTGGTGGGAAAAGATAGATTGCATCCTGGGCAAGGTGAGAAGTGACAGAAGCTGTGGCAAGAGAGATACACAGGGCCAGACTATGAGGACTTTTGAAAATTATGAGCTAAAGAAAATAGTATGATGATTTCTCTTCCTCCTCCTCCTCCCCTTACTCCTTCTACTATGCTAAAACAGTGCAGGTTTTATTTTAAGTGCACTAGATGATCACTTATTTTTTTTTGTACAGGAAAAATTGTAAAAGAACAATCTAAAAATAGAAACAGAAGACATACAGAAATCTAGGGATGAAATGATGGTGCATTAGACCAGGGTGTTAAGAAGCTGGCGGAACTGTTTCATGTTTTATATGTGACCTTTCTTACTATCTTAAAAGCCACCACAGACAGATGCTATATCATAAGCCGTGAAATATTTCACAGGTAAAAGCACATAGGAGATGTCCCATATATGTAAAAAATATATATATTTGAGAGATAGAGGACTAGTGGTATATAATGATTGAATTGACCATTTTTTTTGTTTTTAAATATTTCTCTTCATCATCATTATGGATACTTGCACAATTTATTTGTTTGATTTTCCAGGCAATTATATTCAATCAAGACAGAGCTAAACTACTAAATTGAACCTTCCAACATTTTTCAATTTTTAGATGTGTCCTCAATGTGTCACAATATTTTAAGGAATTTGGACAAGCAAATCTCAAGGCAATGTAAGCTAGCCGGGCATTTTTTCTTTCCAAAAGTGTATGTATTTTCAGCCCAGTATGTTTGCTTGTGTATAGCTAAATACCATGGTGATGTTTTGACTAATTATTTAGTCTTCAATGTATAGTTCTTGAGTAGGATGTGCCAATGATTAAAACTCTATGTGTGGAAATATAACAGTTGCTTAGAAAGGCTGCTAAATCTCAAGGCTGTGCTTGGGTGTGTAATTCATTTTTTTTATAACTATAACTTGATTATTTGAGGACTAACTTTTCCCAAGCAACTTTTAAAAAATTAAATGCTCACAAGGGAAAGGTACCATTTAAGTGAGTTGACCCAAAAATATGTGATCTGCTCCTTAGCTAAATTATATCACAGGAGGAAATTCTAGGATATCAGATTTCTAGTGCAGAATTCTTCTGAAAAATTATCATCAAGGTAGAGAAAATGAAATAACAAATGGAAAGGTACTTTCAAGAAATATATTATATATGACACTCTTTTTTATTTAATAAATCAAAACATTTTCTTTATCCTTTATTCAGAACTGATCCAAGCCCTTGGATTCTAAAGAAAAGATAATTTGAAATGGCTGACTGAAAGTCAAAATTAATTTCACCAAGCTGAAAACCTTCTACTGCCTTCCTTTAATTTGTAGATGAAACTCTGTGTGAAGAGCACCCTTCAACAATGACTACTAATCAAAGCATTTCTAACCGAATGGTTCATTGATAAAAAAATAATGCCAAGTTCTGAATTATGGCCCCATTGGAATTGAATCACAATTTCATGGAATTTTAGAGGTGGACAGGATATTAGAAATCATGAAGTTCAATTCCTTCGTTTGTCATGCAGTAGCAAAAGCAGGCAAGTACCTGTGACAAAGAAGGAAGAAAGAACAATTGTGAAAGGATCCATGCACTGTATCTTTATAATAAAAATAAGCATAAGTACTACTTACTGATTTACCTGAACCCTTTTGTAGCAGTGCTAAGATTCAACCTCAGGTCTCTAAAGCTAAGGCTAATACCTTTCACCACATCCTGCTTGTTTGAATATCTTAATCTTACTCTATTATTGAAACCATTGTATTAACCAAACTGTAGAAGATCAAATTAAAATGATTATGTGATTTTTTTTGTGTTCCAGAAACTGTCCTAGGCACTCTACATCTAGTAAATTGTTTAATCATCACCACAACCCTATTAGATACATATTGTTATCATCTCTACTTTGCAGATAAGAAAACTGAGGCACAGAGCAGTTTAATCATCCATCAAGAGCCACTGAGTGGTAGAGTATGGATAGAAATCTACACAATAAGGAGACTAAATACTTGCCCATTAGTTTCTGACTATCCAGAAGTCGTTAACTAAAAATTATAATAAGACATTGAAAATTAAACAAATTATGTTTTAAAAAATAAATGGTATATAGAATTCTGATAATGACTGCTTCTAGTTTTAGAACCATAAAAATTTAACTTTCTGCATTAGGAATTTAAATATATCATCAAAGAGGGAGTCTTGGAGATACTTTGCTAATTTGGGGAACATATTTCCTAATTCAAATATTCATGTGAAAGACTTTGCATCTGCTTTGATCTTGTCTATATCCCCAGATATCAACACAGTACTTGGAACATGATAGAAGTTCAATAACACATTGAATGAATGAATAATTTTTATCCGAAATGAATTATTGAATTGCAAATAAATGTTATGCCTAAAAGTGCTAAAGACTTTTATTAAGGCAAATCTAGTGACCTGGAATGACTTGGGTAGCTTCCTCAAATATTTCCAAATTCCTTAAATTACCAAATTATATCATAAGCTTAAGCATTATAGGTATTGTTAAATAAATTTATAACTGAGTTTTTGTTTTTCTATAGGTATTATATGAATTGAATCATACTTTTTAAATTTGAAACACCAGAAATACTTATTACAAGATCATGACAATTTTTAAAAATCACATTTGAACTATCAACATAATTTTTTTTCTCTTAACAAATCAGTTTTCTGTCTTTGTAATTAGACATGTTTTAACAGGAGATAAATTAATCCACATATTTAGAAATATTTGCCAAGCAAAATGTATACCAGATAATTATTTTTTGTTTTTAGTGTTGTTGAACTCCACAGTGGTAACATAAAGTGCAAATAAATATATGCGTAAGTCCTTCATCATGGTTTATTCTATATTGATCTTCCTAGAAATTTAAAATTTCATTACTGACCAGAAGTTTCCTACTCAATATAATCTTGGTAACATACATATTTAAATACTATAGAAAAATAATTCTCAAATAAATGCATTATAAGTAGAAATTTTGTGCTATAGAAAACTCAAAATATAAGACTATTTCAGGTATAGTTTATCATCTTAATTATCTTTAAAAAAAATAAAACATAGCTCCAGCAGATCTGACACTTTTCTCCATTTTGAATTCAAGTCAAGTGATTCAGTACAATAATTGGGGGAAGTTGCATATTTAGCCTCCATATATCTCAAATATTAATTGCTCTCTACACTCTAAGTATATTTTACAGACAAAACCTGTATTATCTGGCAATGCTAGCTGGTCTTCCATTAAGTAACAAGGAGGCCCACTTCTGGTTAGCTGTCCCAGTTAGAGAAGATTGGCTTGGTTCACATCAGTGTGGTGTATACTCTAGCCGTGTGGAGTTGGAGAACCTCCCAGATATTTTGAAGCATTAAAACATATTTCTTTACCATCATGATGCTTTGTAAAATTTGATTATTTAAAAAATTTACATGGAAATTTCTATGATAAGCCAAGATAATTCTGAAAAATGAGAATAAAGTTGGGGTGGGGACAGATGTGACCTAATAAAACAAAGACATAATAAAATTATACATATATATGTATGTATATATATATATATATTTCTTGAATAATATTGAGATGTTTTATTTTCAATAAGATGGTGATTATTTTAGATCACCCAGTAATTTCTAAAACTAAATATGAATTATTTATTTTATTTGGTGGGGGTGGGGGAGCAGAGGGCAAGCATTAGGTGAATGACTTTTAAAGAATTCTTTCAATCTGAGAGGTTGTGATTTGGGATGTTTACAGTCCAGTTAGGAAAAAAATTCTGAAGGAAAGCTAACTAGGAAGGCTGCATGTAACTAATTGCTGAATAAATGGCATGAAGAAAGAGAAGCAACATAAAGTTGAACACTATTTGTGTACAACAAATTCATTATAACAGGATTTTAAAAATAACTCATTGGGTGGAAACTTTATTTATAGTAGAGTTCTCTATGTTTCTGACTACATTTTTATAAAAAATGATCTAATACATTTAAATGAAATAAATATTTTTAATCTATAAGCACTGATGATCACTAAGTAACCGGTTTGATCTCATCATAGTCTATTTCATCACTGAGATTAGCTGAACTGAACATTTCTTGGTTTCATTAAATATTCCAGGCAGTTGGATTGATTGAAAGACTATTCACTTTTAAATAACAGGGTTTTTTAAAGATATCTTTTTAATACTAATTGATCTGTCTTTAAAATAGTATATTCCTAATCTCAGTTCTTGAGAATTATATTCAGAGAACAAAGTTTTTCAAATATTCAGAGAGTAATCTTCAATGTTATCGCTTGTTTCTTTCCAGTAGTTATTGGTATTTTCTCCAATAATTAATTTTTTTTCTCCACTCAAATAGTGTACGATGCAAGTTCCAAAACTGAAAAACAAAACAGTCCTGTTTTGATAATATTTTAGCCAGGTCTCCACTGCACTTCAAGTCACTCATGTTTTGAATAACATAGCCCTATATCAAATAACAATTTTATAATTCTCACCTTCAACTTGAGTCATCCAGTCTTGTCTTTCTTCCCCTCCATCAACCCTGCAGATTCTAGTAGCCATGTCAGGGCTGGTTGCTGGAAATTCTTGGTTACCAAAAGGTCCATAAAGTAAGTATAAACCTACACTAGGAAAGAGTACATGGCAGATTTGAGAAAATAATTCCACTATACAACCTGAAGGTTGAATGCCAGTTGAAAACATAGTCACACTTTGATCTTGATCTAACTGACTTTAGACATTAAAGATGAACGTGGTAGACCATTTTTGATAAACTTTCTGTTTAAGAGATGTAAGACTTTCTCCTTGCATTGATCTCCTTGGCTCCATGCCAGCAGTAGCAGCAATGCCAGCATCCAATATCTCCCATCTGGGAGAAAAGTACTGGTACCAGAGAAGCCATTTCATCTATCATTCAGCTTTCCATTTATCTATCTATCTCCTCTGCTTTCTTTTTTTTTTCTTTGTTTCTGTTTTCTTATCTGTTACTGGAATTAATTCTTACTGAGAGTTTTAAAAAATAGTTTGTTTTTTGCTTGCGTATTTAGCTGAAAGTGAATACAAAAATAAAAGTCTTGCGTTCTCTACAAATAGAAATTGAAAGCATTTATTTCTAAATGAGATGCATGACTCCAAGTTTTCCTCAGATATATTGGATGACAAAGTAGGATTGAAAGAGACTTCAAGAGGATTGTAATAGCAGCCTTTTACCTTTCTTTTTTTCTTTTTCCTAAAGAGACTTCACCAAGAATTAATTCAGAACTCTTGCAAATGCCCTGGGCGGAAGGCTTTATTAGTTTTGCTTGACAACTTTGCTCAGAGTTTCCTTCTATTTTTTAGAAAATGCTTTTCTGGTTTCAAAGAAACACATGTAATATGGATTTTATTTTTATTTTTTAATTGAATTTCACAGTCATTGTCTCATGATGGAGAAAAGGTTTCCTATGTTTCTGCAAAGGACCTGCCAAACAATGGTGGAAATGTCAGCCTAGTCTTTTTGGTGGCCCTTCTGAGGGGGCTTTAGTGTTGTTGATGAGTACATGCTCCACAGATGGTATTATTTTATCTACCAGAAACTCTTGCCCTGCATATAGTCGTAGCCTTACATAAATTTTTTAAAAAAAGTGTGAACAACCTTCCTCTGATCAGCAATAGGTCATTTTGCACAGAATTTCAGAGCTCATAAAAGATGTCTGCCAGTCAACTCATCACAGTATCTGTTTGCACTCCATTAGCTATGCTGTAAGGAATGCCACTTGCTCTTTGTGTTCTGTGAGGCAGAACAATAGGGCACTCTCCTCTGGAATAGCTGCTGATTCCTTCAAAGTTCAGTCAAAGCCCACACTTTTCCCCTCTGAATAATGTATGAACTGGATTCACCCATGTGCTGCTAATCCAGTATGGAGGAAGCTTCCAACAACTTTCAGCCTTCTTGTCTGATGTCATGAAAAAAAACTCACTAGTTCAAACAGGAAGACCTTGTGATCTGACTTTGTTTGGCAGAGGGTTTTGATGAAAAGGTAAAAGTGAGAGACCCAGAGGAGGGTGCATGTGCATGTAAGCGAACTGGAATGTTGGCCTTTGAGACAGCATCTAATTCAATATTTCTTACCTCACGAGCTCATGTTAGGTAAACCCTATTCCTCATGTAGAGCAGTGAACAGACATTTGTTGAAGTACCTTCTCCATGCTCCCTTGTGAAATTCAGGGTCTGGTCAGTGGCCAAACTCTCAAGCCTTGTCATTCCATGATGGACAATATCTTTCTTGAGTGGTCCACCTCTGTTATTCACTTGTGTATTATTCTTAGGATTGTTATAACATATTACCACACACTGGGTGTCTTAAAACAGCTGAAATTTGTTCTCTCATAGTTCTGGAGACCAGAAATCCAAAATCAAAGTGTTGGCAGGACCATACTTTCTCTGAAACTTCAAGGGAAAACCCCTTCCTTGCTTCTTCCAACTTCTGGTGGCTCTTGGTGATCCTTGGCTTGTGATAACATAACTCCAATCTCCACCTCCATCTTTATGTGACCTTCTTCCTTGTGTGTATTCAACTGCCTTCCCATAAGGGCACCAATCAATGGATTTGGGAACCACCTGAATTCAACATGTCCATGTCTTAACTAATCACATTTATTTCTAAATATGGTCACATTCTGAGATGCTGGGATGATATAAATTTGGTGAATATTAATCAACCTAGTGCAACCCATACGAGTGGAGAAATAAGCCATAGTTTCTAGACCCCTGTGCTAGTCTCTAGAAATATCTGAGAAGAATGCTTGATGCCTAACCATTGATAAGAAGGGAGATTAAAAAAAAAAGCTTCTAAGGGTCATATCCTACTTTCTGAGGCAGACAGAGATACCTCCATGTCTACATACCTGTTGGAATCCTAGATGAAAAGGCTTTCCTCCACATCTGTTATCGAACCCAAATCTTCAAGGCCCTTAGGATGCTATTGGTCTTCTTTTAACTCCATAATTTGGAGAAGAGTTTTATGGATTTCGAACTTCTTGAAGTCCCCAATGGTCCACTGTCTCCAGGTTTCTAGGTAGAAGGGACAGAAATTAGGCAGTAAAGAATCATCAAATATCAAACACTTGAAGGAAATTCAGGGGTAGGTCAGTCATTCCTGTCTGTAAAATGATACCTTAAATTTATTTGTTAGCTCTTTAAGCAGACATGACAAAGTATAGAACCCAAGATATTTAACTAGTGGAGAGTTAAGAATGAAAAAGTATGTTACAAGGAAGGTAGGAGAGTACAAAACAAACCTCACTTGTTCATAGGTTTGCCTCAAGCTATCACTGAACCTCACAATGATGACTTTACATCATCTCAATTCTTGTGCACCTAAAAATCAATGTGGATGTCGTGTTTAGCCTCTGTGTCATAGTTTGCTAATATCTTCTCTACTTGAACTTTTAAGGCTTCTAAGTGTGGAGGAATGTGAGGGGGCAGAGTGTCATTGAGGGCATTGTCTGTGTTCTGGTTCCAAAGAACACAAGAGCCCTCTCATGCCCCACAGAGTGGCCAGTGAAAAGCAGAAACATCATTCTCTAGGTGGTTATCATAGACTTAAACATTACAACAAACCCCTCTAAGCTTCACCATCTCTGTCTAGGCCCTTCATAGACTTTCCCCCACCAATGTGCAGTCTTTCTTATTAGCTATAATGCTTTCGGTTGTGATTAATAAAAGACCCAACAAAAAGTGACCTATAAAGCAAGGAGTTTATTACCTCATACAACAAAAATTCTTGAGTCTAGGAGTTTCCAAGGTTAGCTAATTTAGTAGTTTAATAATGTCAAGGGCACAAGTGCTTATTGCCTTTCTTTTCTAACTTGGCTCTGTCCCATCATGGTCTTGAGATGGCTGATCCAGGTAGCACAGGCAGACATGAAGATTAGGCTAGCTTCATGGGCAGGCTGTCAGTTCTCTCCCATGGGGCTCTAGACTCAGAAGGGTCCTACTTGGGCACTAATGCTCTGGGGTTACCACCTTAGTAATTCTACTTTAACTTTGTGTTTTGTAAGTAAAGTATGATAGGACAAAGAAGCATGCTCCAAGAGCTTGGAGCCTCAGCTCACAGCTATCCTGCCTATTCTTTTGTTGGGATAAGTTCTAGGCCACCTGCTCCTCCACCACTGTTCAGAAGTTGCTGCCATCCTCTGCCTCTAGCAGGGGTCTGGGGATAGGTGAGGGAGACTAAGCATCAGAGTAATGTACACTCTGCATGCTGAATTGCAGGAGGAGTCACTTATAAGGGTACCTCCATGCCCAAAGCACAAATACAAACTATCATGACAGGACAAATAGTGATGATTGATAAAAGAAAAAAAAAGTTTTATCATGCTTCTTGAACAAGGATTTTCATATTTTAAGTTTTCAATCGACTCCACAAATTATGTAGCTGATCCTAAGCAGAGTTCCAGCAAAGGAAACAGACTTTACTATATATAGATCACCTTTTTCTGCCAGGAAAAGCAGTTTCCAGACACTCCCAGTAGATTCTAGTTCTACATAGCCCAGAGTTAGAGCACAAGTCCATGCCTAAGCCAAAAACTGGCCAGCAATTAGAGTACCCTGAATGGCAAAGACCAATCAAGATTCGCTTTTGGGTCAAGACTGATCTCCATCTCTGGACCCATAACTGCTCCAAACAAAGTCAGAGTTCTGCAAGAAAGGACAAATGGGTGTGGAATGAAGGGGGGGGGTGGTAGAAGGGAGGATTTATGTAGAAAATCAGTAGTGTCTATCACACTGCTCTCTTTTTGACTTATCTCCTTTTTCCTTCCATCATATCAACTAGGGAAGTCATAAAAATTCTCAGAAATAATCTGACCCAATGCTGTTCCAGTTCTTTAAGCAGTAGAAACTTTTGCTCAAACAAGACTACAGAGTAAAGCTTCACTATCAGAAGGCACTAAGAAAACTTTGACATATAACTCCCTTAAACCCAGACATCTATTGGGACCTGATCCCCAGTAATTGGTTGCCAGTATGTCTGTGATACCTTTGAGATGGCACCCCTCATAAGAGCAACAGTTCTGTTTATAAATTGTGGATCTTCAGACAAATTCTGCCATTTTTGTTTCATTTCCTGAAAGTCAGGGTTGGCTTGTGAAAAGTTGTCAAACAAACTGCTAAATGTGAAATGTCAAACCTCACTCTAAACTTTCCCTGTTCAGAGCATCAAATGAAGACTTCACTGGGTTTTTATAGTGACTTTCTGATTTTGGTAGTCCATTAAAGAAGGGAGTTTGAAAGTTGTTGTATATTGTTAATGATTGTCTATGCCCTGCCTGAAATACCATGATTATTTATGAAAAATATCTTAAATAAAGCTGGATACAGTTTGGAAAAAAAAAAACAAAACTAAAGAGTAAGCTACTTTGATTGAAACAGATGAGTGTTGCCTGGGGGCTAACAAATTCGGGAACCATTATTCTTAAAATGAAAGTCTGCCATACCAATTCAATAATATCTACTTAAGTGTTGTTCTCTGTAAATCTTTCTGTACTCCTTGCATTCTTTTTTGAGACCTCAAAAATATTCTAAAAGTTGATGCTTGATAAGACAGCACTGTAGTTTATTTTATTTTCCAACTTAAGTACAACGTTTTTTTCTTTTTCGGGGCATATAAGATAAACCAACTCATCAGGAAGAGATATATAACAATGAATGTTTTTCTAGTTTAATTCTTGTTTTTAATCCAGGATTTAGTATTTCACCAAGCCTTCTGATGTTTGGTTTCTATAATTAATTTCCAAATCACCAGAATTACATTAAAATCTCTAAGTGTTTGGAATTGGATGACTTGATCGACTAGCAGAATGTTACTGTGCAAAAACTGAGCTGGAAATTTATTTCATTTTCTTTTCACATCGAACTCTCAGATACTAGGCAGGCAGATCTTACATGTTTGTTTAGCCATTGTTCCAGAAGATTTTCATGCCAACCATTCAGTACCAATCACTCAGGTGCACTCCCACAGAGGTACAAGTGCCACCAGCTGAGAATGTCAGAAGAGGAAATCCAAGCTTGACCATACACTTGGGCTTTACAGAAAACATTTGGCAACTTGGAAAGGTCTCAACAGAATGTGTCCTAACCCCGTCACATTCCATCCACTACTTTAACATTGTACAAATTCACACACGGCAAAGCCTCACTCAAAAAATACACACTATAATCTACAAAACTGCACCCCCGTGCCCACACAGTCAGAATAGGAATTCTGAAAACAAAGGCCTGAGTCTGAGGTTTTCACCACAAGGACTCCACCGGGATTAACACAGCTGCCTGGGAAAGAGAGGAGCTCAGTCAGGCAAAAACATTTTACACAAGCTTTTTTTTTTTAACTTTTAAATTTTTTATTTTAAAGATGTGGGTTACAATTCAGGGTTAGGTATACAAATATTCATTATGCAAGTACCCTTGTTGATGAGGTATGCCACTCCCTTCCCCAGGCAGATTCCCACTGCTGCCAATACCATCTCCCCACCCCCTCTACCCCCCTGCATTTCCCGCTACTGTCAATCCTTTTCTTATAGTATTCGATAGTTGTTCAAGGTCCACTTATGAGTGAGAACATGTGGTACTCAGTTCTTTGTTTCTGTGAAAGCTCACTCAGTATTATAGCCTCTAAGTCCATCCAGGTTGCTGAGAAGTTCATAATTTTGTTCTTCTTTATGGCTGCATAATATTCCACTGTGTATATGTAGCACATTTTTTTAATCCAGTCCTCTTTTGGTGGGCAGCATGGTTGGTTCCATGCTCTTGCTATTGTGAACAATGTTGCAATAAACTAGTACAGCCTCTGTGGAAAACAGTGTGGCAACTGCTAAAAGTTCTAAAAATCGAACTTCCGTGTGAACCCACAGTCCCCCTACTGGGAATATACCTGGAAGAATTCAAATCACTCTATAAAAAAGATACCTGCACACAGATTTCACTGAGCTTCGACAGAGGAAGGGAGAAAAGCACCCAAGACTCATGCGTGCCACAATGTCTCACTGACCATTTTATAGTTCTAACAATCAGGCTTTAGTTGAGCAATGCTTATGCACAGAAGATTACGATATTTTTATAGTGTCTGCCAGGGTTTTCAGCTTAGTTCTAATCTTAGGCCAATGGCACAACTAACATGCCAGTAACCTAGAAATAGTGTACAAAGAGGATTAGGTAAGTAGTGGGCTAATTTACTACTTGAAAAAAAATTCTAAAAATTAAAAAAATAACACAGCCTGGGGTAATTTATTAAAAACGGAGATATTGGCTCAAGGTTCTAGAGACTGAGAAATCCAAGACTGAGAGGCCACATGTGGTGAGGGTCTTCTTGCTGTTTCATAACATAGCTGAAGGCATTACACGGGCACACTCTAGACAGAGAGAGGAGGGCAGGCCAAACTCATCAAACTCATCCTTTTATTATAACCCCATTTCTTCCATAACTAACCCTCTCTTTAGATAATGGCATTAATCCATTCATGAGGGGGAAGCCCTTACAACCCAATTACCTCTTTAAAGCCTTTCCTCTTAATACCATCACAACTGAATTTTAGCATGAGTTTTAGAGGGGGCATTTAAATTACAGTACACTTTTTTTTTACCTGCTACTTCTAGATGATTGGAGGCTACCAAGCTGGTTCCAGCATTTTCAATGGCATTTATGTATGTTGGAGATATACAACTCATGTAAAAATCATATAACAACAACATAGGATAAAACTTGTGAAAATGCTTTATAAACTAGGAAGATTATTTTCTTGTTATTTGCTCTAAACTCTTCATTTCCAGAGTGAAACTCAAACTGAAATCCAGAGAGAGAGAGTAATTTGCCCGAGTCATGTGACTTCCAGTTTCCTGGCTTTCAGTCCAGTCACCACAAAGCAGACAGTTATTTTTAAAATGTACCCAGAGCAGATTTTCTTAAGTTAATTAACTTTGCCAAATAGGTTGTTATGCATGTATCGGTAGTTACAATCTCTCAGGAAACCAGCATCATTAACTCTAGTAAGTCATGCATGGGAGTTCTTTGAAATGGTCATTTTCCTGTGGTTTGGATTATTCAGGTGGTCTTGGAACACACAGAGCTATAGAAATACAAAAGAAGTATATTATTTGCCCGGTCAACTTCTGGTGAGTTTTCTTCTAAGACAAAAGGGACAATAGTCATCACCTGTGGTGATGATATACAGCCCATAGCTTGGGAAAACTTGTTAGTGTTTCCTTTTAAAGGACATTTAATTAGTTGTGTGCTGTCAGCCTCCCCAGGCACTCCTGGCTGTGCCAGTGTTATGGTCATTTTGGTGCCTGGCTATCAGGTATGAGGAGCAATGTCAGTTTGAGCAAAGAGGATGAGTCACAGAGAAACAAAGCCCTGTGCTGTTTCACTGTTTGTGGTGAGGAGAATGATAATAGGGTAGCAGGGAACAATTTCTAATCAAGGACAGGTCTACTATTTGGGGAGAACTTCTTCGATTTTGTAATATTTGAATAATAATTAAATAAGCTATGCAAATTTTCCCATAGTTTTGCTGCTCACCTGGCATAAACCTGGTATTAATGAATATATGTATCTTTTTGATCTGCTATTTCTTGGCCATGACATTTAATCTAGTTAGTCCTCCAAACCATGGGATTCTATTACCCAGGAATGAGCACACTTCTTCAGTAAAGGGACAGATAGTAAGTATTTTTGGGTTTGTGGGCCACAAGGCCTCTGTCAGTTCTACTCAACACTGTCATTGTTGTGTGAAAACAGCCATGTACAATTTGTAAAGGAATGGGCGTTGCTATGTTCCAATAAAACTTTACGTACAAAAGTAGGAAGCTGCCTAGATTTGGCCCACAGGGCCATATTTTGCTAACCTGTTCTATAACAGCTCAGAAATTTCCGGGCTCACTCTAGCAAGTGTGGGCAGGGCTTAAGGAATTTTGGGAAGCTTTTAGCCTGGAAGAAAGTCGTATCGGGGTGGAAGAAAATGAGGTTCCTTATGAATCCTCGCCATCCTGAGGAGCTTGGGAAGGTGAAGATTTGGGTAGTTCTAATCACATTAATTGTCTACTGAGATTCCTCTAGAAAGATTCAAAATCCTCTGTGTGAGAGAGTTGGTTGAACTGATCCTCTTACCACCTTTTGCACATTCTTTTCAGTAAATATGGTGGGAATTAGAGAAGTTTCCTCTACCCCATTCATCTCACTGCCATCTTGAAAAAACTGAATCTCACTTGACATGATTATAGATGACAAAGAACGTATAATTTGAGCTTATACTTCAGTGTGTGCTGAATATGATTTTGGTCAGGGCAATATAACTTGCAGGCATAGAGTCATATGGCTAGAGCTTGTGCTGTGTTTGTGTGTGTGTGTGTGTGTGTGTGTGTGTGTGTGTGTGTGTAACAAAGAAACCATACCATTTGACTAAAGAGTAGGCTTGGTATTAGTTGCCAGTTGGACTGAGACAGGTACACAAGCGAACAAAGCTAACCTCAGTCTCCACTTCCTCCTCCCCCAAGAATCTATTAAAAGATTGAAAAGGGTTGTTTAGCATCAGGGAATGGAACATGATGCTGAAGTGAACATTTTCCAGTGTCAGAAGCGGCAGCAGCTGCAGCTAAGTTTCAATGACAATCGTCTACTCTGCCATGCCCCAGCACATCCCAGCACTCAGAGGAGGAAACTCTGTAGAACTTCCAGAATGTGGAGACTGGGCCAGAAAGTGGAACAAAGCACACATTATAGAGCCATATAAGACAGCTACAGGGAGGTGAAGACTTTCTGTGCCACTCCAATGGAGAACATTTCCTCTTAAGTAAAACTTAGGGAAAATAAATTAGGTGACAGAGAAGCAGCCTTTGATCCATGCTGCAGAAGGGGCAGAAATCCCAGAGAATCTCAAGTTTGCTAGTTCTTCCAAATGTTTGCCTATATAAACACAAAGTGAATTGTTTATCAAGCAAATACTATTTTTACATTAAATATATATTACAGAATCTTTTCAAACATACAAGAACGTACTAAAACAACAAACACCTGTATATCCCCTGGATATCTACTGTGTGAATCTTTAAGTAACAACACATCTGCCATGTGTCATTTTTTAAAGAAATAAGGTATTAAAGAAACAAAGTATTACAAATATGGCTGAAGCCCTCGGTGCATCATTCCCCTTTTCTCTTATTTCCTTTGCTGTGTTTTTGGGGGTAACTCCAGTATTCTGAGTTTGGTGTGTATTTTTCCCAAGCATATTTTATACTGTCACTAAATGTATATACATACATATATTATATATGTTCTATGTCACTAAATATGTATACATACATATATTATATATCCTACACAATACATATATAAAAGTAAAATACATAAATAAGATGCAAACTTATTTTGCATGCTTTCAATTTTTAAAAAAGTGGTATGCTTACTCTTGGTAACTTTTGTTCTACATAGTTTTAAACTTTAACGTAGCAAAATTTGGCAATATTTTCTTTATGACTCGTGTATTTTTGTCTTTTTAAAGACTCTTTTCCTATTCTAATCAGGTAGCATTTTCTTTTTTTCTTTTCTTTTTTTTTTTTTGAGTAAGCAGGATTTATTGAGAGGACAGAAAATCTCCCACAGTGGGAGGGGACCCGAAGGAGTTGCCCCGCATTTTCTTATAAAAACGTTTCTCTTCATGGTTAAGTCTTCATGTTGCCTGGCATTGATTTTCTTGGATCCACATTAATGAGGTTTATTTTATTTTACTTTATGATGACTCTGTCCTATGGCCATTTACTGAAATGTCCTTCACTTTTTCACTGACCTACAAAGCCCCCTTCATAAACTCCCAGTCCTCTTTTCTGTGGCACGTACTCCTCTACTCGAGGAGAAGGGACTGAAATACCTTGAAACTCCCTGATGATCTGAGAGGTAGCCCCTATGTCGCCTGACTCAGCAGCAGAGAGAAAGTCAAACACTGGAGGGAATCTCTCCTACGCATTTGTATCCTGTAGCAACCAAACTTTAGAGAGAACTTTTTGACTCAAGACCTATTTAAATTATAAGTGAATTAGTCATGCCGTGCTTACACTATTATCACGAGCTCCAGCCTTCAGAAGATAGAATGAATCACAGCCAAGGTAGGATCTGTGCCGAGCAGTTCTTTACAGACTAGAGTCGAGCATCAAATTTCATATATTCTAGGTTGGAGAAATGTATTTAGCTGACCTACAATAAACACACTTTATCACTTAGGGATATTTTGCTGTGTTTCCTATAAACTGTGATACATGGGCACTATAAACCTCATACATTATTAAAAGAGTTTGTTTTCTTTAAAAAATAGCTTGTCAGAATAATGTTGGAATCAAACCAATTCAACTTTCTGGACTTCAAAATGGCACAGATCCAGACTGAGATTCAGAAAAACAATTAACAATCCTCAGCTACTTTAATTAACAACCACCACAACAATAAATCAGCTATCTGAAGAAAGACTTCACAAGTAGCCTTATGGTAGAGATTTCTGTTAATGGAAATATCACAGAAATGCCAACAAATGAAAAGAAAAAAGAATCTTTTACTGGGTACTTTATATGAATCAGTCATCACAGAAAGCCCTTCTGCACATGCTGTGCCATTCAAAACTTACCACAGCCTTCAAAAACATTATTAAACTTCTCACTTTAAAGATGAGAAGCTGAAGTTTAAAAAACTTGATAAGCTGGTCCAGGGTGCAGAGCTGGTAAGTGGCAGGTCAGGGATTCAATCTTAAATTTATACTGCTCCATGTCTTTGCTTATCCATTTTCCATCATGGCTTCTGGTTCTAGCACTTGGATATGTTGCTATAAGAAGAATCATACAAAGAGCCATCTGAGTTTTAGAACCAGAGATCAAGGTAAAGCTCAGGAGTGGAAGTTTTTGGTATCTCCAAGACTGTCCTGAGTCTGCTTTAGAGTAGATCCAGCCTATGACTGACCCGGACAACCAATCTTCACCCCAAACTGCAGCACTACATCATCAAATAAGCTGGGTCAGTGGGATGCTACTCCATGTTACAAGCCCCACAATCTCTCAAAAATCCTGAAAACAAACTGTGTATTGGGATACAGCATATTTAGGTTTTAAAAGATAATGTACTATGTAAGCAATTATTGCAGAATACCTCCTATAGGTATGAGGCAGCAACTCATGACCTTATAATTATGTTGCTGTCTCTGCTGTGAAACAAATAAATATTAACATCAAATAAATGTTAACACCAAATAAGATAATTCATAGGTCTGTTAGCTCAGATAAGATTTTACTACTGAATGAGTTTGAAATAATTTTGGTTTTAGAGCTTTGGAATTTAGAAATTTCAGATTTTAAAAAAACTGTGTATCCCTTTTGTTATAACTGCATGTTTCTGGGAAACTACAGTTTCTGTTTAAAGAGGAATAAAAAATATGCATACGTAAACTCTGAATAATACTTTGTTGTTGACAAACCTGTTTTCACACATTATTTCACCTTCTGAGCAACAATGTAAGAGACTTTTATTCTATTATATATGAAGACAGTCAAGCTCAGAGAGCTTGAGAAACTTGCAGAGGGTCACATAGAAGATGGTAGGACTGCAAACATTTACATTCTCTGACATCTATAGGGAATCTCCTACTGGGTCCTATTTCCAGTTGCACCCCTTTCTACCCTGGGAAATCACTAGCCACTAAAACTTACCAAAGGTTGATTTTCTTGTCTATAACCTGGGGATAATTATCTCTTCTGCCTTCAAAAGATTGCAGTGGGCAACAGATTATATTGTGCTATGTAAATAAAATATATTATTACTAGTATACACCTGCATCCATTTGGCTCCAAGCCTGCATGGGGATTTGTGAGGGTAGAGAACATTGTCTGTATTCCCTGGTGAGCTCATCAGAACTCCTTGTAGGATGGCCAGAAGGGGACCTATCCTCTCTCACTGAGTCTAAACCCATAGCCACAGCTGCAAAGCTCTCATATTTTGAAACTTTCAGCTGATATCTGAACACATTCCATTCTCGTGATGTGCAAATGTTAAAAGACATTTGCCTCCAAGCATGTTGGAGAAAAAAGTGGAACATATTTTTCAGTCTGTAGACCTCAAAATATATAATTCAAGTAATAAAAAAATATATCCCATGTTGTATTGTTCATTTCCATGTAGTACAGAGATACATTATTTGGAAGGAGGTTATCTTTCTTTTCATTACAGATTTTTCAGAACCTCACTAAAAAACAGCAATGCCAAAATCTGCTTTATTGGAAAATTTTGGAAAAGTATGTTCAGAAAAATGTAATGAAAGACATTACTAGGTCAGGGATTCAATGAAAATGAAGACCAAACCAGTTCCTGCCCATATAGTAGATTACTAGTTGTATTATAACATCAAAGGACAAACTGAGCATGGCCCTGTTTTCTCAACACCACCATGACAGAAATATTATGGTATATTTGTCATTTAATTTCTTATACTTTTATATTTTCATATAAGTAAATATGTAAATAAAACTTCATGTGTATATATATTTATTGCATATATATGTATATGCCTATATATGCATATGTGTATGTATACCCAAACTTTATAAATGGTCTTTTCAATAAACATATTAATTATCTCATATAAATTAGCTGCTCTGTGAGGCACTGGGAATAAAACAACTTTAACTCAGTCCCTAACTTCTAGCAGAAGAAGGTTGATGAACATGAATAATATGATTAGTATGGTATAAAAAAACCTATCTAGTTTTATTGAGGGTCAAGGAAATTGCATAGAATACTGTATATGTCTCTTCAATTATATATAAATCTAGGACTATGTACTACTTTGTCTTTTGCAACAGATAGAATATTGTTTGATACATACCATGTGCCTAATTCATTATATGACTAATTCATAACCTATTTTATCAATAAATATGTTTCTTTCCAATAATCTGAAAGGCATTATTTTGGAGAAGGGATCAACCCTTGCCTTTAAAAATCATACTTGCTACAGTGATTTCTGTATAGGACCTACTCAAATCAATGCTTTTTTTTTTTTTTTCAGACTATGTAGACATTATAGTCTTTTCATTTGCTTATAAAATCTTAAATTCCAAAAACACAACAACATTGGATTACACATACATGCCTTTTTAAAAAAATAAAGAAAAGAAATGAGTTAAATATATAGATACATGGTTTCAGAATGATTTGGTCATTTCTTTGCTGGCACCATCACTTTTCAAATCAGCCTTTTTGTCCTTATAACTGAATATATTAAGTCATTTCTCTGTTGTATCATGGAAATGCTGGTAGAAGATAAGATGGAAACAGTATTAAACTCTTAACAATGAGATTGGAGATTATTTGTGAATTTTAGTGAAATTTGAGTAACTGATGTTGGCTCTGATGGCTGAGACAAAAGAGACTGAGAAGATACCTTGGATGATATAAAAGAGAATTTCTTTCCTAAAGTATTTCGATAGCTGTTTTGGCATCTCAGCATTATTTGTTGGTAAAGTTATATTTAAGTATATAGACAGAGTTGTCACGATTAATATCTATTTATGAGGCATTCCAAAGATATTGTAGAGTAAAAATAATAAGCAACACTGTTATTTTCAGGTATGGGAACTATAAAGCTGACACTCAGCCCTCTGGCCATTTTTCAAGACATTACCTAATACATTACCTCATAATGATGACTAGAGGGAAACATTTTCAAAAGCACAGTCATAAAGTGCTTCGATAAAGCCCACCCTAGGTCTTATAGCAAAACCTAGACATTAAAACCTCCTAAAAGGAGTTGGGGGCACCAGCTGTCTCTATCCACTCATGGTGGTATCATTTATATCCATCAAGATGCTCTGTTTCACTTTGGGACAGAAATCTTGGCAGGTAGGCTCTGTGACATAAATTGTACCTAATTCTGCCCCAGGCAGGAAAGAGCTTATGAGTAGCTGTAACAGATAAAATTCTGTCTCCCTCTTCATCTTTATGCAGTGGGAAAAATTATCAACCAATAAAACCTTGCTTTTGCAATTCTGCCTCTCATAGGTCCCATCCCCTAGACAGGGGCAGGGTTGGGGCATACAGGCACAGAATGGAGTCAGTGGGCTACTAAGACACCACTAGGAACTTGCAAAAGGCTGCACTGCTGAAACCTCTGCCAGAATCAGATATAAAGAACCAAGGGCTGGCTTAGGAACTGTAACTGGCA
Organism: Tarsius wallacei; assembly: GCA_963574415.1. Classification (NCBI taxonomy): domain Eukaryota; kingdom Metazoa; phylum Chordata; class Mammalia; order Primates; family Tarsiidae; genus Tarsius; species Tarsius wallacei. The sequence continues at coordinate 29,120 of CAUYQG010036247.1, read as the reverse complement.
CGACTTGTTGTGAGATTCATTTTTCATTTGTACTCGAAGAGTAAAAATTGTATCTGCCTCATACCAAGAACATCTGCAAGCGATGTCTCAATTCTCTTATCCTACATTCCACACCTCTGCTCTTGCCATTTTCTATCCAGAATTCCTAAAAGATCATCCGAGATGGTGGTTCTTGATTTTAGTTGTGCATTAGAATCACTTGGGGAACTTTAAAAGAATGTCTACTCTTGGACCTCTGTGCTTTTAATTTAGATAGCCTGGGCATTGGCATATTTTAAAAATGAAAAAAAACAAAAGCAAAAACAAAGCCCCATTTTAAAAAATCCAGCCCACTTTTGAAGGGCAGCACAGTTGGTTCCATGTTTTTGCTATTGTGGATAGTGTTGTAATTAACATGTGTGCATAGGTATCTTTTCTGTAGAAAGATTTGAGTTCCCGCAGTTACATTACCAGAAGGGAATTGCTGGGTTGTATGGAAGGTCAATGTTTAGTTATTTTAGAAATTGCCAAACTGTTTTCCACAGAGGTTGAACTAGTTTGCACTCCCACCAACAGTGTAGAAGTATTCCCTTTTCTCTGCATCCTCACCAGCATCTGCTGTTGTTTTTTTTTTTTAAATTGATGATGGCTATCCTGACTGGAGTTAAGTGGTATCTCAGTGTGGTTTTGATTTGCGTTTCTTTGATGATTAGTAAGGCTGAGCATTTTTTCATGTATCTGTTGGCTGCTTGCTTGTATGTCTTCTTTTGAGAAGTATCGATTCGTTTCTTTTGCCCACTTTTTAATGAGGCTGTTTGTTTTATTCCTTTCATCATGTTTGAGTTCCTTATAGATCCTGGATGTTAGCTCTTTGTCAGATATAAGTCGGCAATTTTTTTTCCCCATTCTGGGATTGTCTCCCCATTCTCTTGATGGTTTATTTTGTTTTGCAGAAGCATTTCAGTTTAAGGAGGTCCCACTTGTCTATCTTATCGCTTATGGCATGGGCTTTTGGGGTTTTGATCAGGAATTGGTTGCTTATTCCAACTTCCATTGGGATGTCTCCTGCATTTTCTAAGATTTTATAGTTTGAGGTTTTACGTTTAGGTCTTTGACCCATTTAGAATTGATTTTTGTGTATGGTGATAGGTAGGGGTCCTGTTTCATTCTTCTGCATATAGTCAGCCAGTTTTCCCAGATACACAATGGAATATTATGCAGCCATAAAGAAGAACAAAATTATGGTCTTCGCAGCAACTTGGATAGATTTAGAGTCTATCATACTCAGTGATCTATCACAGAAACAAAGAACTGAGTACCACATGTTCTCACTCATAAGTGGACCCTGAACATCCAGGATAATACTAGAAGAATGGAATCGGCAGGGTGGGGTGAGGGGGCAAATAACATCAGTAAGGGTGCCTGATCCCAATCCAGGCAAAGTGAAGTCCAATGGGAGACCCAAACTTCACCTGTCTGTAAACCACATATGTACCCAATCCTGACATGTACCCCACATCTTTTTTTAAAAAACCCAAAACACTAGCCAATTGGAATAAGCACCCAAGGCTAATAATCCACTGACCTAAGGGGCTAGGGCTTTCTTGGGTAGGTAATGAATAACTAGTAACACTTCTGAGCAAGGGAGTTTGTAACAAAGTAAATCTGATGACATTTTTCAAGGTATAATATTGGAGATGGGAGAGACTACAAGTGAAAACCACCATCAATTCCATCAGCATTCAAAGGAGCATCATTCATGGTGGCTGCAATATCATTGCAGGTAAAATGACTCCATACACAATCTTTGTTTAAACCATATTAAATATTTTGTTTAATTGTCATCTTAAAATGTCTTCTGTAGTAAAGATAAAACACTCTCAGAAATCATTTATATTGAGGAAGCTTTGTAGTGGACACGATTTGCAGTTATCACTAAGAATGAGTACCTTGCATGTCTGAATTTTTGGATTAACTTTCATTCAAACTAAGTTTCTTTCAAACTACTCTCAAGTCTCTCTCTCTCTCTCTCTCTCTCTCTGTGTGTGTGTGTGTGTGTGTGTGTGTGTGTGTATGTTTATGTTAGGTAAACTTTCTTCTCAGATAGTCTGACTGTAGGCCAATAAAGCTTGATTCAACCACATTGGAGATGGGAAAACGTAGAGAAAAATGTCATATGGTCACTCCAGATCAAAGATTGTAGGGCTACCAGAGCCATCATGCTGCAAAGATAGTTTGACTAGAGGATAAAAAACTGGGAGAAGTTAGAGATCATATTCATGCAGATGATGTGGAAATAGATTCACATGTTCATATTGTTCTTTTCTGCAAAATGGGAAAGATCAATGAGAAAGAAGCTATGCCAATTTGCCAGATAAATGCTGGAAAGATACAATAATTCATTCAATTATTAATTCATTCTTGTAAATAAATAAGACAAATTTCTCATTGAGGTAAAATATAAATAACAAAAAATTTTAAAAAATTAATGTAAAACATAAAATTAACTATTTAAAGGAGAAAAATTGTCATTTAGTGCATTCACAATATTGTACACCCATTTCTACCTAATTTCAGAACATTTTCATCACCCCAAATAGTAATTTATTATTAAATTATTGATTTACCATACTTTATATAACTCCCATTGCACCAAGTACAATAAACTGCATAAAGAAAAAGAAAACGACTGGATGTGGTGGCTCACGCCTATAATCCCAGCACTTTGGGAGTCCAAGGCAGGAGGAGGCTTGATGCTCGGAGTATGAGACATGACTGCACAACATAAAAAGACCCTGTCTCTACAAAAAAATATATAAAAAATTAGCTGGTTGTAGTAATATTCCCCTGTAGTCTCAATTACTTGGGAGGCTGGGACAGAAGGATGATTTGAGCCCAGGAAGTCAAGGCTACAGTGAACTGTGATCCTGCAATTACACTCTAACCCAGGCAACAGAGCAAAACCCTGTCTCAAACAACAACAAAAACAATTTATGCTCTTAAGAAGTAAATGTTTAGCAGGGAGCTTGGTCATTTTACTATTAAAATTCAAGACAATATATGATAAGTTCTATATATATATATTTTTGAGTTGGAGTCTCACTCTATTACCCAGATTGGAGTGCAGTGGCCGCTCCCGGCCACCGCAGCCTCGACCTGCTGGGCTCAGGGGATCCTTCCACCTCAGCCTTCCAAGTAGCTGGAACTATAGGCGCGCGCTACCACGCCCGGCTAATTTTTTTTTTTATTGTACAGATGAGGTCTCGCCAAGTTGCCCAGGCGGGTCTCGAACCCGCGGGCTCAGGCAATCCACTCACCTCAACCTCCCAAAGCACTGGGATTACAGGCTGAGCCACCGAGCCCGGCGACAAATTCTATTTTTAAGAATGACACCAACTTAGGAAGAGCTGACTTCTGACTTGTGGGTGCCAGTGGGTTGGGTGTGAAAAGCTTTATAAAGGAGGCAGCATTTGAGACAGACTTCAGATGATGGGTAGAAGAAGAGGCGGAAGGAAGCAGCATACTGTTGGCAGCAGGAATATCATGAGGCATAAGAAACACTCAGGGAGTTGCATGGATACCTCTGAGCAGGAAAGGTGGAGTTAGAGAAGTTCAAACTAGAAAAGCAAGTAGCCAATGTCATGGAAATCTTTAAACAACTGATCAAGGAAAGGCTTTTGAGCCCCCTAAAGATGGAGGCCATGAAGGAGGAAGGCTTAAAGTACCTCAACCACTCCATCCTGTTTCTACACTGGTTGCTTCCTCTTAGAGATATTGTCTAAATAATAGGCCAGTTTTCTTGGTAAATTACAGAGCCAGCCTTGTAGGCAAATCATAGCCTGGAAGTTAATAGTTATCCTTCAAAGATACTGCTCACGAGTATCATGGGTCTCTACTGACTAGGGCCTGCTTGATATTTAGGCATGTCATGCTATTGATGGCATACTATTGGTTGCCAAGTCATTAATTAAAGCCTATTTTTCTCTTTAGCAGAGGCTGTTGTTCAAATGTGCAGGGAATCCTCTAGAAAATGAGGTATATAGATTTGTTCCACTACTGATGTTTATCCTCATTCAGTAAAAATGTACTGAGTGCCTACTGAGTGTTAGGCCCTATCTCAGACTCATTCTTAAGGGTACTTTCATGGTGCAGAGAGAATCTCAAGTCTGTTTTTACTATTTTCCTAACTCACAGATGACAGGGACCTGGAACATGGGCTTCCAGCTCTTGAGTCCACGTGGTCACAGTTCACAGTCCTCCTCTGCACAGATCTGCAGGCTGTCTCCACACACACTGCCAAGATGGAGCCTGTGAACCATTGTCTCTTGTCATTTCCTTGCATGCTGCCTTGAAATAAGTGGTCTCTTTTTCCTAGCATTAAAATGCTTGTTGGAGAATAATATCATTCATTCGAAATTTACACTGTCACTCAATTTTAAATTTCTCCCTTGTTTAAGCCTACTTCAAGCTAGGAAACTTGCAGTGCAAAAGATGAGTATATTCAGTCCTATCTTTGGTAACCCTACCACATACCCAAAGTTAATATCATACTTTTGGGAGTCCATTTAAATGTGTAGGATCTGAAAAGATCTTATGTGACTGGATGCTATAACCTGTTATTGGAGACCTCTGGATGTAATTATATCCAGTGATGAGTCTCACCTGGGAATTTTTATGACTTTTCTTCCCACCTGCTGGGCGTGCTTCAGCTATGAACAGTCTGTCCTCCTTATATCTCTTCACCCCAGCAGGAACCTTTCTTTGAGTTAAAGAAATTTTTTTCTTTTCCTTCCAAACTGTAGAAATATAAGCTAGTCTCAACTCAGACTTGCCCCTCCCCTCTGTTACCAAGCAGGAGAAACGCCAGATACAGGCTCATGCATTGACACTCCTTTGGAGATGAATCAGATTTCTGTCCTTGCATCTTCTAGGTGTTCCTAAGTCAGGTTCTCTCGGGGTTCCTTTTGGACTTGCGCCTCCCATGGATTGAGGGAGTATCCCTCATGTCCTCCACGAGTAGAGAGGGACGAGTGTCCAAAACACCAACAGCTCTCCTTTTAAAGAAATCTTATGCTGGGCTCGGTGGCTCAGCCTGTAATCCCGAGCTTTGGGAGGCTGAGGTGAGTGGATTGCCTGAGCCCGCGGGTTCGAGACCCGCCTGGGCAAGCAAGACCTCATCTCTACAATAAATAAAACAATCAGCCGGGCGTGGTAACACACGCCTGTAGTTCCGGCAACTTGGAAGGCTGAGGCGGAAGGATCGCCGGAGCCCAGCAGGTCGATGCTGCGGTGGCCGGGAGCGGCCACTGCACTCCAGTCTGGGCGACAGAGTGAGGCTCCAACTCAAAAAAAAAAAAGAAATCTTATTATCAACCTCTTTAGCCCCCAAATTAGTTTTTGGCCATGTCTTCTGTGGAGGTGGAAGATGGGCTAGCCATGGCAGAATAAGTATCACAATTTCCGAATATGCCCCACATAGATCGTCTAGCATCTACTTGAGGCTGTGGGAGGAACTATTGCATTATTCTCTCTCTGAAAATCTGAGAAAGTGCAAAAAAATTAATATCCAATTACATGTCTAATTTTTTATAAATTAAAGATCACACGAAATTTGTAAATTGCATGTCTATACTTCCTCATCTGAAAGGCCTTGGGGCAGATAAGTCTTATAACTCATATTTTCCATATTTTAGAAAGATAATATAGTACATATATCATGGAGTGTGGTATGCGCCCCCCGCCCCTCCAGTAAGTTAAGGGTCAACACTCTAATAAATTATGCAAAACATGCACATATTCACCCCAAATCAAATAAATAAATTTGATAAGTGATCTCTTGTTAGTTCTGGTCAAGTTCAACCACTGAATGACTGGCTGCTTGAATGAAATAAGTAGTAGTAAAAGACATTCTTTGGTTTCTCTTTTCTTTCTATCCTCCAGTCTTCCACTGATGACTTTCATTGGCCATTAACCAATGAAGCAAAAAAGTCTGAAAAATGCAGCACATGGAGTGAGAATGCCTAGGATACAGAGCAGAGAAGGGCCAGAAGTAGATGTGAGACAGACAAGTCTGGGACTGGCACACTTACCTTTTTCACTCTGGCCACCCCTTCAGAAGTCTCTGATTTTATTACCAATCCTCCCTTCTTCTCAGCTAACTCTACAAAGAACAAGCATTACATTGAAAATCAGATCATCTGGGCTCTGATTAGAAGTCTGCCATTATCTTTTAATGTATTTAGAGTTCTCAAAATGTGAGAGAGCTTTTGGGAAGTGCATATAATAATTTTATGTCATAAGAAAGCCAGGGAGTTGCATCTGTGTTGTTCTATTATAGCTGTCTTTTTAAATGGGTCTGAATCAAAAATTCAGGACGAAAAAGAATGAACAAAATGTATGAAGTAATAACTGATAATTTAAATATTACAGAGGTAAAAGTATTAAGACCTATCTAAGCACCTGGTTCTTTTAAGTCTTTTTTCTATGACAGGGGCAAAAAAAAATGAACAATAAATGCACATTCAGATCTCACCCTTCACTGAAGGAAAGGTTCAAAAAGGTTCTTGGGCTTTCATTCTTCTAGTCTGGTATGCAGGACAGGTACAGGGCTCACAGCTAAAAGGCTAATTTTCATCAGAAGCCTCATATCGTTTTGTTATATCAAGTGTCTGCTCTTCTCGGTCCTGAGTATAAATGTGTGAGAGAGGGTGGGGTAGAAAAGAGAGAGAGGACAGCTAGAGAGAGAAAGGCCAAAATGGGTTCAACTGGGGGAAACAGTTTGAATATGTGTGGAGACAACTATTTAGGACAGTGACTCTGCTATGTGAACTCTTAGGAGAAAGATGGAAGGAGAATTTTTAGGAAGTTTTGCTATGTGTTATGAATGGCAGACCTCGTTTCTGCCTCTCCATAGACGTCACTACGTTTTAGATTGCTTTTCAATACCTTTTTGGATGTCAGGTGGGTGTTTCTTTTATGTAGGATGCATGCTGAGGTAGGTTACAGAGAGGCCCAGTTTTATTAGGGTTATATTTTTATAGCATCTTCTTAAAGTGCTCTTTAGTGCTCCTGTTTAACTTTATTAAAGAATTTTTCTTTTGAATTTTAAACGATGAGTAAAAAGGCTGTTAATCTTTTTCTCAGTTAACCCTGGCTCTGTTGAAATCCTGGCAGTTCCAACATGTAGATCGAACTACAGCAAAATACCTCAGCGGAAAAAAGGCAACTTTTAAGCAGTGAATTTGGAAACCCAAACCTACCATATGGCAACATGAAATATCCCCCAAAAATGCATTTTGTTTTCTAGCTTGTGAACATTCTGTGTTCTTAACTTGAAAACAGACACACTGAGATTTTTACAGTCCATTCTCAGAGAAGCAGTTCAGTAAAATTTCTTCATTGTGTGTGATGAAAGTGTGTGAACAATTCCAGTGCTGGCATTGACACCCATAATTTCACAAGCCTTCTCTTTCAGACCTGTTTGGTCCCAGCTCCAAGTACCAACACAGAGAGGGCATTGCACCCGGGCCCTCTCTGCCACATTCACTGTGCTGTGTCTTTCACACGAGTGTCTCTGTTCTGTGTGAATGTGTAGTGCACCTTTACCTTTTTCAGCAATTTCAAAACGCGGATGTTCATTTCACATCTCTTTTCCAATTCTCTTTGTTTATAGGAAAGTATTTCTGGTTACTTTCTAGTCTTTGACTACTGGCTAAATGGTTGATTGGCTCTCCTGGCAAATTTGAACAATTGTCTGTGTTTACATCTGCTTCTTCTCAGGAGCATCAATGCTAGACTTGGATGTTGGCACACTGCAGACTTCCTTCTCTTTGGCCAGGTCCCTATTTTACAACAATACAAATTCCCAAATTACCCTGAGGTAATTATCAACACTTTTCCCAAGGGCATGAGGACAGGAGTGTGGTGATTTCTTTTTGCTGGGGTTTACTTTTCTTTGAAAATAGTGTGAAGTATCTCTAACATTGCTTGTATTGTCTTGAGTCAATGCTTAGTCTTAGGTTGACTTATCAGCTTCTGCCTTGCTCTTTTTATTGTCCATGCATGAGATCCCTTTCTTGTCATTGCCATACTTAAAAAAAATGTGGCTCTAAATGCGCTCTTAAAGGAAGATCTTCTTGTGTGTTTATATTAATGATTTTTCAGCTGAACAAACACTGACGAATAGTTCAAATTAAAAAGTATCTATCATCTACCAGCACAGCATACTATTAATTTTTTAATTTACCTTAAGTTTTAGAAACAGGCACCTAGGCTGGAGTGCAGAGGTGTAATCATAGCTCACTGTAGCCCAGAGCTCCTGGGCTTAAGCGATTCTCCCACCTCCACCTTCCAAATAGCTGGGACTACAGGTACATGCCACCACATCTGGCTAAGGCAAATTATTTAAAGACAAAATATTGTTTTTGAATGTTCTATGTTGAATTTTAATAATGCTTCACTATCCAGTTATTAGTTATAGAGAATATGTGTAACTCAGCAAGACTCCAAGGTTGTCAAGTGTGAACACCTAACTTCAGAGGCCGCAGTGCAAAATGGAAAGTACACAGACTCTAGACCACACAAAATTAAATTTAAATCCCGGTTTTACCATTTAATTGCTCTCAGGGCATCATCTCTCTATTTATAAAATAGAATAGTATGTTTTGTACAAGATTGTAGTTGAGATGCATCCATATATAAAAAGTACTTGGAAAATAATAAGAACCCCCCAAATGGTAGCCACTTTTACTTTATTATTGATTTTCCTGAGAGTGCCCTCAGTCTGCCTCACTCAAGTTCTCTCACCAGTGTGATTAATCTTATTCTCAAATTTCATAAACCACATTTGGCTTTAATGAAATGATGTGTATGTCCATCTGGAAAGTAAGTTTAAAAAAATAAATATAACTCTACAGGATGACTAATAGCCCCTTGGGAGGAGCAAAGCACTCACAGACTGAGGACTTTAAGGCAGTCATAGAAATGTTGTCCAGGAGTAAGCAGTCAATGCTTATGTTTTCATTAAATGCCAGGAGAAATATATTAATATGCTTAGAGTCTATATTGACAAGGGTTCATTTTTGCAATTTTTTCACAGAAAACTTCATTGGACTAAATTTATATTCCTGAAAAACCGGTGCAGCTCTGAGGTATGATAGATCTGAAGGAACATTCCATTAGCTAGCTTACTAAAATTTTCCAAGACACACTGTGATTGAGATGTAAAGAATTTGCTTTATTGTGAAGAAAAATAATAACTTCCTCAAGAAACATAGTCATTCTTGCCTTTTAGATTAGAAACAAAAAAGATGTAAATGGGATATGAACCTTTTAATTTCACAGTGGAGAAAACCCATACACAGAACTTGGCACTATTAGGAATTCCCATAGGGCAAATGGTTTTTCGTATCAATATTGGTTGGATCCCCATAGACCAGAAAATACTTTCTGAGACCAAAAAAGACTTCTATAAAACTTATAATAGAAAATAAAGTTTTGGGGGGCATAATAAAGGTACCCCAAAACAGTTTGATTTTCTGACAATTCTATTATTTAATAAATTTGCATCTCACAATTAAATCCAAAGAACGTATAAAAATTTACTATACAAGTGAAAAAACAGGTTTTACTACTTAGCAAAAAATATTTTGCATGTTTAAAAATCAATATTTTAAATCAACCACTTTTTGATGTTTTATTATGCACAGGTCTACAGTGGAGTATTATTTTAATTAACTCATCGTTTTTACATCCAAGATCATTTGTTATTTTCTTAGTACCTTCCCTATTCCCTACAAGTAATTTAGACTACTTCACCACATTTTAATGACAAGTCATATCTAAGTCCCTTTGACATATGGTTTCTAATATGAATTACAGTCCGATATCTTCAAATGATCTGAGTTTTACTACTGTGACATTGCTAATAAAAAGTAGAATTCTTTCAATAGGCAGAATTTTCAGACTTCAACAATTTTGTAGGTTCCCTAAGGCAAAAGGAAGATTCAGCATTGTTTAGAATGGGGTAACAAGATTGCTTAAGAAATGTGGGGTAAGACCAATGCCTAAGTCAGGGAGAGACTGGGTCCTGGGTTCCTGAGAAAAGCACAACTGTCGAGGATCATCAACTTTGACATTCACTACTCATTTTCTCCAGAAGGTGGTGCTTGTCAGTCACTCCTGATGGTTCTGAGAAAGGAGTAGATTTAGATTCTTCATGTGTCCTGATTCTCTAAGACCCTGCCGACACTAAAATAAGCCAATGAAGGCAGAAGCATTACTCGATTGGCAACAGAGCATAAGGCTTTAGCATGTCCCCAACTGCTACACCGGAAGAGTTTGTGCTGAAGGAATAGTTGAGGAGATATAAGCCTGTCAGCACAATGAAAGGAAATTCACAGAACCACATTTTTAGCTGAACAAGACTTTAAAGGTCATCTGTCCTAAGAGTTTTCAACAAGCCCATGTGAGACTGCAGACTACTTTTAGCAAATCTGTAAACCCCTGAAGTTGCTTGCAAATTTCACGTGTATGTTTATCCACGGGAAAGGGCCATAGTTTCATTATATTTCCAAAGTTGCCCCCAAATAAATAAGATTTAGTAATGCTCATTTCATAAAGAAGGAACCTGAGGTATAGCATAGTTAAGCGACTTGCTCATGTCTCTTTCAGAATCATCAGTGACAGAGCTGGAAATGGAAACCTATTTTCCTGAGGGATGTTGCAACTACACAAAATTTCAACAAAATTTCTTTATTTTTCAGAAATAGAAGTATTTACAAGGTATTCTGCTAAGTTTATTTCTGAATCACATCCAAATGACTGTAAGTTTGGCTAAATACTCAAAGCTATTAGCATTTTGCTAATCATTTAGAAAATGCTTATTTGACGAAATGTTTCCATTATGATTGATTATGTTGGCATTATCCAGACGTAGTCCAAATAACAGTACACTCCCATGACCATGATCCTGTAAATATCCTGGCAACTCCCCCATTACCAATAAAACGATTCAGCACAAGTATGCAGCATAAAAGGGAGAAAAATGGGAAACATATGTCTGAGTTCTCCATGTGAAATCTATAGTCTTTAAGGGAATGATTTGTATTATATGCTCAAAGCATGCAGTTAGTTAGCAAACATGGGATCCAGCAAAGTAAAAAGGAGTGAGGTCGGGTGAGATGTTTCTAAAGGAGAAAGAATCACAATCCTTATTTCCAAACCAAAGGTCAAACCAGCGAGAAAGCATTTATAAAGGATAAAATAAATGCAAAATCTTGTACTCCTGTAATATGATGTGGGAATTAAAGAATTAGAATAGGATGATAAAAAAGCAAATATTCTGGAAAAACCTACAGACTAATAATTACTACAAAGTAATTTAAAAGATGTGGCCCAAACTCGAATGAACCAAACAACATTATCAACAACAAAATAGAATGTACGATCCCAAACAAGTATCATAGGATAACAAGTATTATGAGCCTGGATAAAGTTGACATCCATCCTCCACCTCTGTTTGAGCTCTTCATTTTTGCTGCCACGAAAGAAGTTTCAAAGTCCATTTTTCCTTGAGAAAACCGAGTAAAAAGGAAGCTAAATTCCCCGATGGTAGTTGCATGAAACAGGAGCCTGGGAGTGTGAGCTTACCTGATGATACAGGCTTCATGTTGTAATGGGGTATGGGGACTCAGGATGGCAGGGGTGGATGACTTCTACTGTAGGGCAGAAGAAAGTCTATGGAATCAGTTGTGTTAGAAAATAGCAGATGATGAGAAGTAGTTGGAAGCTCTGACAACATTGAGAGAAACACTGTAATGCTTGTCATTTGCAGTTTGGGAGATGTTTTCCTCAATGCAACACTGTCGAGGAAGAGGCAGGGGCAGAAAGTGTTCAAGCCTTCATAAAAGACCTACACAAGCAAAAGAATAAAATAAACATTATTGTCTAAAAACAACATCCAGGTAGCATTGGTACCTATGACATGGAAACAGCATGTGGGACCTATTTTCACAATGGGTCATTTTGCATTCATTGTGATGGGTGTATTTGTCATTGCACTTACCATAAAAGGAGGTGTTCAGCACTCAGTGGAACCACATCTTAATGTTGATGGTAAGGGCTGGGGCTAGAAGAAGGTGATGGGTGGAAGACAGAGACTAGATGTTCCACTATTAAAACTTGCATCAAGTCTGTTGCAAGTTTCAATGGTTGGTAATACCAGGAAGTGAGTTAGTAAATCCCTTCTATATTTGGAATGACTGCTGCCTACATTAGTCAACTCAGGAAACAAACTAGCCTTATTCTCCATGCTTGTGAAGGTATGAAGCACAGCATTGAGTGTCCACAGCCATGAGGGAACAGGCTCAATGCTGCCATAAATAGGCAGAGTCTTGGATGCTCTGTTTCCTATCTTCTCTCATGTTCCAAAAGTTTTTGCTTTAGTGACTTACTTGCTAAGGAAGGCTTTGAGTCAGATATCAGCACATGAGATCTTTAGGTTATAATTCCATGGAAATGCCTAGGAAGGAAGATCTTTATTAGAGATGAAGTATACTGGCTTACCGTTTAGTGAAATAAGTCTCCGGTTGTTCAGAAAGTATCCTTCCCATGGAGCTCTCACACTAAATTGTTAGAAATCGGTGTTAATTAGTTACCACTTTACTTTAAATTCCTTGAGGTCTATCGCATGCTAGACAATGGGCATTATTTACTCACCGCTCACAAGCCAGTGGTAGTGGTTAAATTTCACCCAGGTTTGCTTGCATGTGATATTTCAGTGGTGATCAGTATTCTGGAACTTCTGCCAAATCAGAAACCCTTATCACTGTTTGGGGATTAAGTAGATTGTTACACTTGCTGGCTGTCGATACCATTTTTCTTTTCCAAACTTCCAGGAGGGTGTCCCAATCTAGGACAGTTTTTCTGTCTTCAAAAATTCCACCACAAGGAATGTATCTGGGGTAATTATTTCACAATGAAGTCTGTGATTAATTTGCCCTGGACTTTATCACTCAGAATTTTCTAGCCCAGATGAACAGGAAATTCAGTTTCCAACCTCTAAGGGAATGCCCCCCTCCACTATTTCCAAGAATTCTCCTAGGGCACTTACATGTGTGCAAAGGGATGCTTTTGTCTGCTCCCAACTGCCAAGGAGTGTGACTCACACATTCTCTTTGGGTTGGCTACATCACATCAATTCCATAGACCAGCTGCAACACAGTGAATCCCCCCATCTCATCCTGACTATTGCTGGCAAAGCCGGAGACCTGCTGAACATCTAAAGATCCAGACAAAAAAGATCTGCTTGCTGCTATCGTTCAGGCAGCATGGCAATGCATGTCATTTATATCGGAAGCGGGATCGTTTGGGTCTGAAACTCATATTTTAGTCCCTCCATTAGTTTGTGTCTTTAACCAGACACCAGAGATTTCAAGACTTGAAATTTCATCCAAGGGCATCTCATTCCAAGATAGCCTCTTCTACCAAAGTCTATATTCACAGAAGCACTTTCTGACAACATGAATAAAACTAGGTCAGATTCCGGTATTCAGATACCCAGAGCCTGGGTCAGACCACTGACCCCATTTTTTTTTTCTTGCCATCAAAAACATTTTATCTCTGGAGATTTTGTTGCCCTTCCCTGCCACTGGGCATTGATGAAGACCACCCTGACACTGATCGCAGTAGCTTTGAAAATTGACCAGAAATTTAAGGAGGCTTGTGGTCTTCACACACATATTTGCCCATGCTTTCTCCAGCCATGACACAAGTTTACATAGCAATAGCTGTGTTCTTACCCATCCTCTTTCTAAAAATTCCCTTCACTACCCTAATTGTAGCATAACGGCAAAATAGGAACATTAGAATTAGGAAACCCTGAACTGGAATATGAACTCCATTCTAGATACATGTCTTTGAGGAAGACACCGAGCCCTTTAAATTTGAGGTGTTTTTTTAAAATCTGTATACTGAGAATAATAAAAGGAACCTTATAAGGCTGTTAATGAGATTCAATTTAGTCAATAATATAAAGAGTTTAGAGCAGTATTTGGCGCTATTAAGTCTACAACAAAGGGTAGCCATAGTATCTGCTGTAAGTCGAAGGTGTGATCTGCTCAGTCCCAAAAGAGGCTTATGAAAGCATCATTCTGTTGAGGGGACTTATCTGTGCTGTCTTCTTGAGTAACAGAATCTCTCCCAATTTGGCAGGGGGAGTTCTCTCATTCCTGATACCTATTCATAATAATGCATGCTCCTGAAACAAGAACTTTAAAAAGTTTACAAAATTATTTGCTGAAAATTACTGAATCCACCTTATGGAATGAAGATTATACATAGATTCCAAGTATCAAGAGTACAGATAAAGTGCAACTACACAGTTAACTCAAATAAATAAAACTCAGTAAGCATGGGGTTGTGATATTAAAGTCCAGTCTCTCCCCTCCTAAAGTAGCTACTGAATTGATTCTTTTTCTTTTGTCCATTTTTTATTCTTCTTCTTCATGTTTCTTGAAATATTTCAATATTTTCGTTTTTGTATTATAAAATAAATGATCATTATAAAAATCATCAATTTATGATCATTTAAAAGCAAGAAAAAGTTAAATTTCTATATTTAAATTTTAAAAATCCAAACGTATGGAATTTTATAAAAAAAAAAAGGTAAAGTTCCTATGACTGTTTTCCCTATTCTTTATCATCTCACTTCTGAGAAGTAGACACTGAAAATCGTTTGGTGTATGGACTTCTACACATTTTTATCCATATATAAATATACGAACATGCATATGTATGGATATACGGGCATGAATCACTTAACAACAGAAATATCTTCTGAGAAATATATCAGTAGGTGGTATTGTCAAGTGAGCATAATAGAGCGTCCTCACACAAACCCAGGTGACATAGCCCTCTACATACCTAGGCTATATTGTTTAAACTATTGCTCCTAGGCTACAAACCTACACAGCATATTATTGTGCTGAATACTATAAGCAACTGTAAGACAATAGCATGTATTTGCTTATCTAAACATAGAAAAAGTACAACAAAATATAGTATGTCTTGTGGTGCCACTGAACATATAGTGTGTGGTCTGTTACTTACTGAAACATTATGCTGCACATGACTGCATATATTTTTTAAAATAATAGTAGTGATTTTATACCACATGTGCTGTTCTTTGACTTGCTTTTTCCCTTTGCAATATAATTGGGGCAGCTTTTTACATCAGTACTTTTAGACTTTCTTAACTCTTAACAATTTTATACTTTAGATTGAACTTACCAACCACCTAGCAAATGCATATAAGTTCTTTTTTTGTCCTTTAACACTCAGTATCTCTTCTAATTTTCAAATCTTTGCTTGAATGACTTAAGTAATGTATCTTTTTATTTATGAGCAAGGCTGTGCAATTTTAATGCTTTTTGTTGATTTGTGTTTCTTTCCATGTGATCTATATTCTCATATCCTTCGTCCAAATTTCTACAGAATATTTTGCCTTATTCTTATTGATTTATATGATCTTTTGTGTATTAAATTAACCCTTTAAGAGTCATATGTGTGGCAACTATATTTTTCTATGCTATTGGTATTACTGTTTTTATTTATAATGTTTTGTGATTAAATATAAATGTTTGAAACAAGCTTAACTAGATTTTAGCTTATTACTTACAGATTTTTGTCATGCTGAGAAATGTCTTTTCTAGTCCAAGATTAACAAAATAGAATTTTTTTTGGAGGGGGTTATTTTACATTAAAAAATGTTTAAAACTTTAACCTGTAAGGAAAGTTTCTCATGAGGTAAGAAATAACTATTGCATTGTCCACATAGCCACATATTTGAACCAGCAACCTTTACTAAACAGTGTATCTCTTCCCAACTGTCTTGCAAACCAATTTTTAAGATACTCAAATCTCCATTTTTCCATGAATATATTTCTGACTGCTCTATTCTGTCCATGGGCGATCTGTCCATTAATCTCCCTGTCTATTCTTGTACTATTGTTTTAAACATTTCTCTTTTTTTGAAATATTTTAATGTTTTGCATACTTTTCTCTTCCTTGTCAGATTTTTCAAAGATATTTTTCTTACTTTCACGAGTGTATTCTTTCAAATAAATTGGAAAATAATTTTTGTAAAAGATAATTTGCTTATTTTTGACTAAGATTGGAAATCATTTTAACATTATTTTAAGGTGGATTTGCATCTTTATAATGTTGAATCATTTTTTTTCTAAGAATGAGTGTATGCTTTTCCATTTAAGATTTATCTTATGTGACTCAGTAAAATATATATTTCTCTTCATATATATACTTTACATTTCTTACTGATTTCTTGGTATATTAATTTTTGCTGTTGTTTTGAATAAAACTTTATATTTAATTTAATTTCTTAGTTTTTTATATGAAGGATAGTTGTTTATTGTACTTTTTTTTTTTTTTACTGCCATCCTGAATGATTCTTTTCTCTAATGTTTTTTAATGCTTCTTTCAGGTATAAAATAATCTTAATTGCTAGAATAAAAGTGGTGGGGATACAAGTATTCATGGTACAAGTCTTTCAAATTTTCTGAAGGTTTGAAAATGTTCTATATGTTTGAAATTTTTCATACTAGAATGTGGGCTGAAACTATTTATCTGACTGCACTGGCCCCTACTTTGAATATTTCCCTATAACCCACCTATTAGTGGTTGCATGAGATAGTATTCTTTTCTATTCCTTTCTGATTTTATTCAGCCAAATATGTATTAGTTTATTTGTTACTTTTGCCACTAGATACATTTTCTACTTTATATTTCTAATCCCTCCCCTGTTTTTTTTTTTAATCAGAGTGATGGCTAATGAATCCAATTATTATAGTTTATTTTATTATTTGCTATATTGGAGAATTTTGAAAAAATGGTTTTAACTGATTTTACCATCATTCATTATTTGTGTTATTAATTGTTATTATCACTTGTGAGCACATGCTACCCAAGGTCCCTGCTCTGGGGACTATATTAAAGTTCACATTTAATTATTATCTTGGAATTTTATGGTATTCTAGGTAATAAAAAAAGCTATGAAAGTCTAGAAATAATTAAAGTACATAATTAATATTACCGGTTTAATGTTATCATACACAATCTCCAATTGGCCAAATAAGTAATTATTAAAATCTCCAAGCTTATTAAAACTAACATCTATTGGGACAATTTGGCAATAACCTCAAGTCATGATGCCTTATCATTAATATGCCGTTAATTTTATTGCTTTTATGCTTCAATGCTCAAATAGAACAAAAGGATTAACTCTGGCTAATGTTTCATATGAGAATGAGTATACATTGCCTAGTTTGTAAACTGATTCATTTGTTATATTATGCTACACATTTCCCTGAGAGCTTTACAGAGCAGGCATTGTGCTGCAGTTTATATTTTAGGCAAACCCAAGCATGTGTACTTGCAAAATGAACTTCTTAAGGAATCACATGTCCACATATACATATGCTGACTATCACTAGAAATAATTTTAATAAAACGACGTATTTATGCGAGTTCCTTGGTATGCATCTAAGCCTTCTTTAACTGCATTATGGGAATGTCTTTCCCATTAGGTATTACATTTCTACAGGACAAAGCATGTTCTTCCTTTATTGGGGGTAGGGAGGGAGTCTTCCACAAACCAACGAGGGAACTGCTTTGTTCACAAAGAATCTTCAATAAATTATTGTCTGACTGACAAAGTTTCTAGGAAGAGTATACTTTTCTTATAGACACTTAGCACTCTTCCTAAGTATAGCTCTGGCCTAGAAGAGGCTAGGGCAGAATTCTAATGAGATTCTATTTGTTTTTGGACATCTGTCAACTGACAACTTAAGAACAGAGTAAGTGCCACACTGGACCCAGTTGGGTCCGTTCAACCACAGTTCTGCTCATGAAAGCAGGAACTTTAATTGTATCACTGTACTAGCTCCACAGCATAGAATAGGTTCTGAAGCAATATAGACGTTCAATCATTATCTGTTAAATGAATAAGTGATAGATATCTAGGAAAGGGTGTTTTTAAGTAACAATAAACACAATGAAGAAGGTAGCTCAAATTCAGAAATGATTTGATATAGCACTTATTAAGTTTTTCAACTAACCACTGTATCTCCAGACATCTGTGATAATAAAATAGCTTCATTATTTAAGCTATATTAGTTGTAGAGTCTAGTTGGAATAACTATATCTGTAACAAAATGTAAATAAAATGAAGATTTTGCATATCTCTAACCAGATCTAAATAAAAATATTTGCTGCATTTCCTTTCAGACATTCTTCTATGCATGTATGCAAATATATCTAATTTCTATTTTTATAAAACTAGGATCATATTGCTATATAATTTTATTATTCTGTCTTTGCTTATTATTATTCTGTTTATAGGATGTCATTGAATAATCTCTAAAATCATGATTTAAATAGTATGATTATAACAGCGATATAAATAATTTGCATATTGTTAGACAGATCTTTGTTTATTTAATATTTGAGACAGAATTTTTGGTTGCCTAAAAGTTATTATGCCACTTTCAGGACAAAGAATAGCTACTTGGTAATTGTTAGAGAAAAAAGAAAACTTTAAAGGAAAATAAAATGCACCTCTTTTTTAGAAACTAATAATTACATGGGACTTCAGACAAAACACAACTCAAGAGGTGTGACATTTCCAAAATATAGTTTTGAATAATTCGATAAAGGTCCAAAGAGAAGAAAGTAACAGCTAATTTTTCATGTGAGAATAGGTACAGTAATTTCCCAAAGATCATTTCCTCAAAGTGTCTTTTCTCCAAAGACATTCCCCTCACCATTCTAGCTCCAGAGTCTAAAGTTATTTCAGCTCTGATTATAAAGCAAAAGGTGCACACAAAGAACTCCTGATGCTGTGTGGATCATTAAGTTCCTACCTTTTCTGGAATTCTGACCGAGAGAACACTCAACACTAGCTGAAATTTCTCCAAAAAATTTTCTGGCATGTTTCGTCCTATAAAAAGGAGGAAAAAAGAAAAAAACAAGATGAGGGAGGGAAGTTCTCTAGGTCATGGTCTCCACATGCACAGGCTCCCCAGGGTTGAACTTTGTGCGTTTTACTGATGCAGCAGAAGGAACACACTGCAACCAGAAGGCCTTGAGTGAAAGCTTGTCCTATAAACATTAATGACTAATACTTACTTACAGAGAGTGCATTTGCTCTGTGACTGGCTTTCTTCTACCTGGCTTATAGACACTGACTTATTAATCCACACAATAACCGTATTGAGGTTGTCCTGTTATGAGCTTCGTGTTATAGATGAAGAAATGGAGGCACAGAAAGGCTAAGCTCAAAATAGCACACACAGCTGGTAAGTAGTGAAGCTGGCATTCTAACTCTGGGTTCTCTAACCAGATCTAATTAAAAATATTTGCGGTTTTAGGGCAGATTCCCAAATTTTCTTGGTTCCTGGTATCTTTAGTGTTTCAGTAATGTTTTTTTCACATTGTCCCAAGGCCAAAAGACATGTATTTTGTCCCATTTATTAAGTAGTTAAGTCAAAAAAACTTAGTTTTATGTGCTAATAACTTACTAGTCATTTAAAAATTGTATATATGTATATACATATATAAAGAAAACATATTTAGCTCATTAGTACATAGCCACAATGAGTTACTAAAGTGTTGTATATACATGTTGGGCACTGCACAATCTCTCAAATCTTGGACATCAGCTTGAGTGTGGCTACCCTTATTTCCTGATTCACATTGATTATGGTCCCATATTTGCTTTTTATTATAGAAACTTTCAAAAACTTAGCTTTACAATAGTAAGCTGTCACTGAAAGGAATGTAGCATGAGCTAACGTTTAAACTATGCACTACCTTGAGCCAGTAGGTCTCATGCTGTCCCCAGATGTCAATTAATCCCATGTTTCCCTCCAAAATTTAGAATACTCTGTGTAGCCCTGTGAGTCCCCTGCACCACCTGGGGGCATCTAGTGCAATTTGGAACTGTGGCTGCATGAAATATTGCCACTTGGGTTTAAGACCCGGTAGAGAAATGAATTGGATGATTTTTAATTCAAAAGACACCTTTTGAAAAATTACATTCAAAGTTGCCAGCTTCATTATTCAAGGCTTTACATATATTTAATTAAGAGATTCTTTCACTTGGCTTAGACTCCTTTGAGAAAAGTGTTGCAAATCAATAGGAATGAAAATAAAGCTATTTGGCGTCTTAGCCATTTTAGGTTTCTGTAGCTGCAAAGCATGAGACTGGACTAAATGGTTTCTAAAGTCCTTTCTAAACTTGATCACTGGAAATTATACTCATGGGCCTTTTCTTTCCACATGTAGGTATAATACTGCTTTTCCACATGACTATTCCTCCCCACTCCACCTTCCTTCAGTTTCCTTAAGCATCCAGTCATTGACCATGATACAGTAAACAAACTAGATCCACATTGGGAGACCTCCCCAGCTCTACTCTGAGCTTCAGCATAAACCATCTGTAAGGTTTTGGGCAAGTCATTCCACCTTTTTGCACACACTTTCCTAATCTATAAAGTGAGGACAGCAATGGCTGTCTTAAGAAACTGTGGTAGTGTTAAAATAGTTAGCGTGTGTGCCATATAAACTTCAAAGTGTAATGCACCATATGACTGTATTATGAAGATGATGAGTATGGGTTTATATTCTACAAGTGTTAACATTCATCTTGATTAGTGCCACCAATATGCCTCTGGTGAAAACTATAAGTTTGTTAAGGAAAAAATGTTTTTTAAGGTTTCTTAATTTAAAATCTACATATGTCAGTCCCATCCCACAAGTCTCTTACTTTATAATCATTTTAATATTAGGTTGATTAAATAAATACTTTTAGTAACCTATAACTTTGATCTAGCTTTGTTTTTCTTTGTGCTTGATCATTTTAATGGTGGCCAACAAATTCTTCAATCCTTTAAGCATGTTTTTATACAAAAACAGATACATATCATAATACTCCAAACTCACTCATTAAAAGTTAAAGCCCATGAAAAGTTAGTTCCCCACTCCAGAAAATGAAAACATGACTGTCTTTAGATGGATAAATATGTTTCTTAGCAAACATCACGAGTCAGTAATATTTTGATGCTTTGGGAAAAATATTTTCATCTGATTCAGTGGGTCATTGAGATTGTGGTTGAAGATGTCATTTATTGCATTACTGTTTCCTCTTTACCTTAATAGAATTATAGAATTTTTCCCTGCTCTTGGTATGAAGAATGTTGCACTTCGCCTATGAACTTTCTCTTTTTTAGTCATTTTTTCTTTACGGCTTTGGTTATTAGCAAGTTCAAAGACGAAATGGTTTCTATTTTATATACTAATGCAGCTTCTGATTTCAGCTCAGTCTTTCCTTTTATTTTTCCCTTTGCCTTATTAGTTCTTACCAATATTCATTTTATTTCATTTTACATATTTTGTGCATTATTTTTAAATGCATCAAATCCTTTAGAGAATAAATTATAGATAAATAAAGATTACCTATCACATAGAAGACTACAAGCAAATAGAAATATACTGAGTCTGATTATCAGGCCAGGTCCTGACAAAAAATAAATGGCACATTCAAGAAAAGCAACTTAAGAGATTAATAAAAATAACTCTTTACAAAATTGTGAATAGGGCTTAAGGAGACTAACAATGAGGGCACAACGTCCCAGGGGTTGGAAGAACAGCACGCTTTGCACCTCTAGTCATTGCACAACCTCTCAAATCTTGGACATCAGCCTGAGTGTGGCTACCCTTTCCTGATTCACATTGATTATGGTGCCATATTTGCTGATAAAGGAAAGGAGGTTTTACTGAAATCCAGAAAAGGTCATTGTGTGGAAAGGACCATACGATGGGAGGTGTGAACTTTGGTTGTGGCTCTTCCAAAGTAGAGAGACTTCGGAGGGAGGAAATCAGAGGGAACAAACATCCCAACTTTGCTCTTTTCTTGCCTTCTGATCTCATGCCAGATGTCAAACCCAACAGAAAGATGGAGGGCCGGGGACACCATTGATGCAGTATATGTGGACCAACCTCTATCAAAGGGCACAGAATAGGGTGAAGAGGGGTGGTGAGAGAGACTGGAGGTGTAAATGGAAGATCTCCAGCATATCTAGCAACTGTTAGTAACATAAATAAATAATATATAAGGAGATAAATCTATAAGGCTGGAAAGTGATATATGGCACCTATTGTCTCTACTGGTCAGAATTTCAAAAAACAATATTCAAGAAATCCATATCATCTAATAATTTAAACTCCAACATATTAATAAAACCTTAATACTAAGTACATATAATTTCACAATAAACAAACAAATGAAAATGTATAGCATGTTTTCATCATGACCAAAATTTTAAAAACAGGAATTGCATATATGTTTTACCTTCAACCCTAACTGCATACAAATTAAATAGAAAATTTGGTGTTGAAATGCAGAAACTTTATACATCCTTTGTTATCTTGTCAGGGTGACTACTCAGAGGAATAATTACAAAAATAACATGACAAAGATGAAATACATTTGGAACAGCAAAATCCAGCACATAAAACATTAGAAGGCTAATTTTACAAATTTGGATGTGAGCATTTAAAGTCTAGAAGAGAGATTCTTTTGTTAGCCAACATGTTAAGTAGAAAGTAGAGTCTAATAAGATAAACATATATAGAATTATTTTTTATGTTTTATATTTTTGTTTGTTTTTTATTCATTGTTTAACATTTCCCCTCCCAAGCCTAAATAATTTGTTATCATTATTATTATTATCATTTCCCTTCATCTGGTTTCTTTGGCTGAAAGAAAAAAACAAATTTATTTTTTTCTCAAGAGAAAAAAAGGAAGAAAAAAAAGAAACAAAAACAAAAAGAATAGAACACTGGATACTTTGAGAGGACATGATGAATATTAGTAATTGGGACAGTTTGAACTGGGTGTATTCAGCAATACAATCCCTTGCTGTTATGTCACTGAAATATTTACCATTGTCACTTGCTTTGATAATAGCTGTGGGTCTTTGTGACTTTTAAATTGATTTTGCCACTTGTGCCTGTTTGTGTTCTTTGGCTCATTTAGGTTGAAACATTTATCAGTGAGTTAAATAATAAATTTTGCTTGATTTGAAAAATTGGACTTTTGTTCTTTCCATCAGTCACTTTGTGAATTAAATCAGATTTCAAACGCTACTTAATAGCAACCAGGTCTACTGAGTACTGACTTTAATTAATTTTCTGTCTCTGACTCTGCAAAGCAATCAACAATTAAACCAAATTTAACTGCCTTTGGGGTGTCAGTTCCTTGAAATGCAATTTTCTTTTATGGTATATCTTAAAATCTCTGTTAAAATAATAGCTTCAACCCATTCCTTGTTCTTATAGTGATAAAACTATGTAGGTGGTATTTTTTTTTTTTTTTTTTTTGAGTTGGGTTCTCCATCATGAATGCATCAAGTTGCTGAAATTCTTGATCTAAAACTCAGGCATTTTAGAAACAAGTTAATTCTTATCTCCTAACTAAATAATACTTGTAAATTTCTGATAGGCTTCAAGGCATGTCTACCAAACCATTTAATTCATTCCTGAGAAGCTTCAGTTTCTGAAATAAGCTTTCACTTCTTCTTGATAAAATAACAGCTTTGTTTGACATGCCACTGGATACTTATATGTTAGCCTTCAACCAGATTGTCTTACATCCCAGAAGAAGTGTGTATGGGAACAAATAAATAGAGGTGACTTCAAGGGTCATGGGAAATTTCCCTGGCATACAGAACAATGTGAGATATGTCTAAGGAAAATATTTAGTTTCATAATTTGGGAATGAGATTTCATTTAGCACTTTTGCAGCATGTGTTTAAGCCAGTAAGCAGTAAGCTCAGAAAAACAGTACTGAAGTATCTGCGCTTTCAACCATTTCATCATTTGCTCTGGTGGTCATTAGGTTCACAAGCAGTGACAGAGCACTGAAGCAGCTTGGCCCACGAAACACATCCACTCCATTTCCTAGGTGTTGCATGGAAAAGTTTCTTGAAGTTGTTTTTGCTGTATTTTGTCCAGAACTGACCACATTATGATTTTAATTCTCCATTTCTTTTAGGCATAGGACTCTGGGTTAAAAGGAAACTTTCAGGATGTTTTGTCCAAACTGCCGTCTGGTTCTAAATCTGTACCCTCCTTGCACTGCCCAACCTCTCTAGCAAATAGCAGACTTTAAGGGAAACACATTGTCTTAGTCAACTTGCATTGCTATAAAGGACTACCTGAGGCTGGGTAATTTATAAAGAAAAGAGGATTATTTGGATCATCATTCTGCAAGCTATACAAGAAACATGGTGCCATCTTCTACTTCTGGCGAGGGCCTCAGGAAGCTTCCACTCATGGCAGAAGGCAAGGGAGAACAGGCAGCACATGGCGAGAGGAAGGAAGGAAGCCAGAGAAGGCGAGGGAGGTGCCAGGATCTTTTCAACAACCAATTCTTACCGGAAGTAAGAGTGAGATCCCTCTACCACAAGAACTACACCAAGCCATGTATGAGGGACCTGCTTCCATTATCCAAACTACTCCCACTAGGCCCTAGCTCCAACATCAGGGATCAAATTTCAACATGAGACTTGACTGGGTCAAACCACATACAAACCATAGCAAACATAAAATAAGCTACAAACTTCTCTGTCACTTATTTACCTTGGACTTGCTGATCGTCAGGGCGTCCAGATCTAGACAGATGTGGATATAGATAGATCCAGATCATTTTTTCTGTAAGCCAGAAAATTGGTGACCTATCCTGAAGCTACCTAGAAATTGTACAGCTATTATTTTCTTTATATCAACAGGTTTAGTGGGTACAAATAGTTTTTGGTTACCTGGTTGCATTGTATAGTGGTGGAGAAGCCTGGGCTTTCAGTGAACCCACCACTCCCACCTGTGTCCATTGTACCCGATGAGTGATTTTTTATGTGTGCAGCAATGACATTCAAGAAACTCTCTTTCCAGTCTCTGTAGGCTTCCCTCTCTAGTTTTTGCTTTTCCTAGAGGCTAACTTCCAATGTTTCCACCAAGCTAATTGGCAAAACAAAACGAAATGTCAAACTCGCAGGTCATCCTGCCTTAGGCACTGGCCAGCAGATGGGCGCAGGTTAGACTCTACCACCTAAACCCAAGCATGATGATAAAAACTGTGGCTACCATTGTCTGTTTCACTTCTGACTGGCTGTTTCTGAGGAGCACTTTACTGTGATTTGGAAATGATCTTATGTCATGGTTCAATGGGCATTTGGGACATGTGTCTCTTTTAGAACCACATTAATAACATAAATACGAATCATTGTATTTATGGCATTGAGTTCACATATCAGATTGCATAGCAGTTTAAAGTCAGAACTGTAGAAACTGTACACATGTGTTTGTACCCAGTTTCTACCACTACCTGGCTTCACTGCATGACCTTAAGCAAATAAATTAAAATTTTTGGTTTCTTCATCTATAAAACAGAAATCATTAGACATGTAAAGTGCCATAAAAAGTGATGGCCCACAGTTGTGATGTGAAGGCCATCCCTGATCAGTGCCAGATGAGGGGTGACAAGTTGAACCCAGGAAAAATACTCTACTTTTGCAGTACATGCTGTGGATGCTGCCAACACTTCAAGGAATTGTCACACTAGAACCTGCACTTTTTACTTTCAGGCAAGTCTCCTGTGCTCCAGTATCATAAGTGGATGACAATCAAATACAATTTTTTTGAGTCGAGGTCTCACTCTGTCTCTCAGACTGGAGAGCAATGGCATGACCACGATGATCACAGCTCACCACAACTTCGACCTCCTGAGTTCAGGCACATGCCACCACACCCGGCTAGTTTGAGTTTCTGTAGAGACAAGCTCTCACTATGTTGCCCAGGCTGGTCTTGAATTCCTGGGCTCAAGCAATGCTCCTTCCTGGCCTCCCAAAGAGCTGGGATTACAGGTGTGAGCCACTGGCCCGGCCAACAGTCAATTACATCTTAAAAGACGTCTGGGAAAAGATGTTCCACAACTTCCTCTTATGATACAAGTGCTGGCATCAAAACACCGTCTTTCATCTTGCTTAAGTCTTTGTATTGTAGTTTAAACTAATTTCATTATTCTGTTGTTGGGGAAGGGGAGTAACCTCTGCTCACTAGACTCTGAAGATGGTGAGTGGGTAGGGAAGAGTGGGGAGAGAGAGGCAGAAAATGAGGACACCCAACATAAGCTGTATCATTGTTCTGCACCCAGTTTTGTCTCAACCAGCAAAATGAGCCCAGGCAAGTCATCAGTTTTCTCATTTGCAGATGATCTTTCAAGTTTATTTCACCTACAACTTCCTGTAACTCTCTTCAGTACCTTAAATTACTTTTTAGAGATAATACAAATAAATTGCCTACTGCAGTGACTGCCTTATTGTAGGAATGCAATGTATTTTCATTCCCTTTTTGTCTTCTTCCCGCTTTTCAACTCCCTTAGCATTAAGAGAAACCCCATTATTGAGGAATGGTTTCTTTGATGACAGCCTATTGTAATTCTTCTTAGATCACTCATATATTGCAACTTAATTAAAATCCTTTTCCAATGGGCATTGAGTCAGACTTATTCTTTGAAGATAATGGACAAAAAGGAAATAGGAATTGTGCAAATTGTCACTTGCCCTCCTGATCCCTGATCAGGGCAGTCTTTATTGAAATAGATACGGTTGGTGATGGTATTAAATCTCTTCTCATTCCACAACTGCATTATGGCTGGCATTAGGTCTCCATTTATACTTGTTTGCTTATTCTTCTGGGGGAAATTTAAAAGAATCTAGTTTGGCTTCACAATTCATTTGAACCCGATAGCATAGCAGCTCCACACACACCTATATAGGGCTTCACTCTATTTTTATACTTCCAGCACTTGGGTCTGACTACCAGAACAAAACTAATGTCTTGCAAGTTCATCTGCCTTTACTGATTACATTAAACTGTGTGTGTGGTGTGTGTGTGTGTGTGTGTGTGTGTGTGGTGTGTGTGTGTGTGTGTGTGTGTGTGTGTGTGTGTGTGTGTGAGAGAGACGAGGGACCAGCAGGACTAGCGCTTACCATTAATGAGCTCAATTATTTTCAGCAATCTGAGATATCAAAGTATTTCTCCAGCCAGGTTTTGCTGACCAGTACAAAATTTTATATGGTTCACTCTCGCCATTTGCATTCCAAATGTGAGTATGTCCAGAAGTGGAAACATAATATTTTGCAGAAGAATACTTCCAATGTAGGGAATAACATATGCCTTACCATACAAGGCAAAGGTTAATTAATTGAAGCAGAACCTGTAGATAAATGCTTTACATGAACAGTTCTCAAATGTAGCTACACATTGCAATTACCTGAAGGGATTTACTAAATTCTGATGCCTGGGTCTAGCTCCTAAAGTTCTGTTGGAAATTGTATCGGGTGTAGCGTGACCATGAGAATTTTTAAAAGCTCTCCAAGTGGTTCTAATGTGCAGCTAAGTTTTAGAACCACTGATCTACAACATCACACCTTAAATTTGACTTATCCAAAAACTCCTGAGAAGATGGAAGAAGCATTACATTTAGATTCCTTACTGACCAGTCAATTGCTTCTGAATTGTGAATATAAATATTTCCATCTTTAGGTGACTGTGTTACAGGAAACCAGAAAGGAATTGAAAATAAGGTGGGAAAAATGTGTCCTCATTGGAGAACCCAACATTAAAAGGAAGTAAAAAAGACAAAAGTTTATGTTGTTCTTATGATAAAATGCCGGAGGTGTGCAGACCATGGTTACAGGGTGGCTCCACTGATCTAAGGGAATCTCTCATCCCCTATCTTGTTATACTTCTGTCTTTAATAACATACTTTCCAGCCGGGTGCAGTGGCTCCAGCCTGTAATCCCAGCATTTTGGGAGGCCGAGGTGAGGGGATTGCCTGAGTCCACAGGTTCGAGAACAGCCTGGGCAACTTGGTGAGACCTCATCTCTACAATAAAATCAGAAAAATTAGCCAGGCATGGTAGCGCACACCTGTAGTTCTGGCTAATTGGAAGGCTGAGGTGAAAGGATTGTCTGAGCCCAGCAGGTCGATGCTGGGGTGGCCGTGAGCATGCCACTGCACTCCAGTTTAAGAGACAAAGTGAGACTCTGACTCAAAAAAATAAAAAATACCACACTTTCTCATGTTTGTCCAAAACAGCTGCTCAAGCTCCAGTCATCACAGCAGGAAAGAGGGAAGAGCAAAGAACATTCCATTTAAAGATACTTCCTAGAAATGCAACAGGACACTTTCACTTACATTCCTTTAGGTTAATGGTTTTCAACTGGGAGACATTGTGCCACTTAAGTAATATTTAACAATATCTCCAGACATTGTTTGGTTGTCCCAGCTGGGACTACTGGCATGTTAGGTAGATGCCAGAGACGCTCCTAAATATTTCACAAAGTACATACAGCTCCTGGTAACTAAGAATTACTAAATCCCAAATGTTAATAGTGGCAATGCTGAAAAACCCTGAAAAGCTTAGCCATAAGTTAGTCATGTAGTCATAACTAATTGCAAGGAAGAGAGAAATTGTACCTTATATTCTGAGAGGCCATATGCCTATTGAAAAATCAGGGATCCTATTACTAAAAATAGTAGAATGAACATGGGGTGAGGGAGGAAACTATTTGTGTCACACCATCCTATACATCCTAACATTCAACTCTTGCCAAAAAGACTTGAGAACTGAAGTTTATTCACTCATTCATGATTCATCATGCAAACTTTATATTCAGTATGGAATGGCCAGTTTTCAAAGCAAAGCTAGCCATTTGCATAAGCAGAAATGCAATTTTTTTTTTTTTTTTTTTTTGAGTTGGGGTCTTAATATGTAACCCAGACGGGATTGCAGTGGCCGCACCAGGCCCCAGCAGCCGTGAATTGCTTGGCACCCCCGATAAATCCCCCGCACCCATCCACTTAGCCAGAAAAGTTTTCATTAAAATTACATTGAGAACAGCCTGGGCAACTTGGCGAGACCTCATCTCTACAATAAACCAAAAATGAACATGGGGTGAGGGAGGAAACTATTTGTGTCACACCATCCTATACATCCAGGCGT